>CATIXQ010000027.1:9803483-9825876 GCA_949711755.1 Leptidea juvernica
TCATGATTAGTTTGAGGAGATTTTTGTCCAAATAGTAATTAATTTTAAAACATCAACATTTCTTATTATTTAACACTAGTCGCTCACCCCGACTTCGTTCAGGCTGAATTTGATAGTTTAACTTCTTGATCTTTTTTAACAGCAATGTGTTGCTAACTGGCATTGTCTACGAAGCTCAATTATTTTTACATTGTTGCAATTTGCAATTTACGCAGGGATCTCTTTTTATACAAAATACAACCCACAGGGATGGAAAGTTATTCTATTAGCCGTATTAGGGGATGCGTGACGTCACCAGGTATGCGTGACGTCAGTTTCAAACCGTCCTTTTGATGGATGATTTGTAGAGCGTCTACCTGACATCGTTATGACGTCCTACGATCCAAACTGTTCATATTATATTATACAACTAGCTGACCCGGTATACGTCGTTTACCATATAAATTATTTTTAGAGTTAAACCGTTTCTTGGACATAGCAACATTATTTTATTTTCTAAAATAAACGTAGCCTAAGTTACTTATTACATCAGCCACCTGCCAATTGAAGTCCCGTCAAAATAGGTCCAGCCATTTCAGAAATTAGCCAGAACAAACAGACAGACAGACATCGGCCTTTCAAACAGACGGTTATTTTCATATTACAAACAGACACTCCAATTTTATTTATATGTATAGATGATCACGCGCACCGCGTACATCATGTTTTTGTAGAGTTAACGAAATTTGGGTTAGAATATAATATACTTACAAGTTATAAGTTATAATATACTTATAAGTTACAGTCGTTTTAATATTTGCTTTAAGCCCAAATACTCGTATATGTAAAGTACTATTATTTTATCAAAAACCTCAATAAAGTGCAATGTTAAAAAGTTGTTGAAACTTAATAATCATGTAACTGTTTAGTTCACACCAATGAGGCGATTCGTTGCTGCGACACCTCGGGTTTGAACCTGACTCCACGTTACATCCATCCAAGTTGTATGCCGATCTCAGTGCCTGATGATGACACGTACTTTAACGAGAAGTACGTCACTTGCATGGAGTACACTCGGTCGGTGACTACGTTCAGAGGGGACTGCACATTTGGTGCTTCTGAACAGGTTTGTGAAATACTTTCTAAAATTATCAACTTGTTATCAATGATTTTTTTGACAGTGGATAAAGTGATTTATATTTGACTTGAATTATTACTGAACCAGAGGCGTGCATTGCTTTTCTCTCAAGATAGGCACTCTAGATACAAAAATCTACCTTAAGGCGAAGAGTAAGCAGAAAACACGCAAACATAGTGTTTTAGACAAGTTTTGTGGTGAAAGTATAGCATTTCGAGCTATGAACACTACTTAATCCTGTTACACATATCCTTAAGTCTTATTTGTAGGTTGCTAATGCTTGCTGTTGGTCATAGTTAACACTGCCGAGCCCTTTTGAACTACTACCACATTTCTTTAAAGTTAAACAAGTTTTTTGGCATAGCGTGACGCATTTTTTGGTACTTCTCTCAGAAAAGTTATTCTTATAGCTTGTACTATTTTGTGTAGGTTAATTTATTCAGATTAGTAGTGAATAACGAGGGTTGTAAGCATATAAACTATTTTCCACGCAAGAATTTTGAAAATATTGGCTTTGTTACACAGATGGCGGGCCGGTAGCCATGAATTCTATCGCTCAAGGTCGCTGGCATTTAGTGTCGCCTTAATAATATAATACACTTAACGCGAAGAGGTTGAAGTTTTGATTTACTCTCGACATGTCAATTTTGTGGTTTTTAATGGAAGTAAAATAAAATGTGGGTGGATGTTCAATATAAATTTTGTATAGAATAATGGAACTAAATTACCTAACACCAGTGATATTTATTAGTTTACTTACTTATTAGGGTAAGCATTGCCTAAATGCCGATATAGAATGCACGCCCCTGTACTGAATAGCGCAGTAATATTAGTATACGTCTGTCGCTAAATAATATTCCACATATTATTATTATTATATATACCCTACTGTCGTGTAACCCTTCAAAGTGGACTGTAAACAAATTCAAAATAAACTATATTTATTCAGAATAGGATTTAAAATCGCTTATTGAAAGTCAAATACTACCACTACAAAAAACACCACACTTTATTATTTTTAGTTTAACCAGTCGCCAATCTCCTAGTTCGCTGCTCTGAAGTTTCACGGTCACCATTGATCCCTCAGAGCCCAGTTATATTATTTTGTACTGCGCATTTATTCGCAGCACCGTCGAAGCGAACTAGAAGCTTGGTGATGGAATATCCCATCCTTGTTGTCTATGGGACGCCAAATAAATATATAATTAATTCAGCATAAGATATGATCGATTTTTGTATATAATGTTTCACGTTAACCGTTTTTCTTCAGACGCGGGGCATTTCGCGCCGCGAAATATTTAAATAATGCAGAAACGAAATTATTGTAACATCAGTACTACTCGCTCGATTATATTGAAAGTAAACTTGTGTATCTCACACAGGCACAAGTTTTTAGTGAACTGACGAACATACTTACCTAGTGGTATTCTCCATTGCGTGATAATAATATAATTATAACATAATAATTACTTTTTTCTTATGTAAATAAGGGACGAGACAAGCAGGATGTTCAGCTGACGGTAATTGATTATTCGCCCTGCTCATTACAATTCAGTGCCGCCCAGGATTTTTGAATAACCCAAAAATTCTGAGCAGCACTACAACTGCGCTCGTCATCTTGAGACATAAGATATTAAGCCTCATTTTCCCAGTAATTTCATTAGCTACGGCGCCCTTCAGACCGAAACACAGTAATGCTTACACATTACTGCTGCACGGCAGAAATAGGCGCCGTTGTGGTACCCATAATCTAGCCGGCATCCTGTGCAAAGGAGCCTCCCACTGCTACTTCTATTGTGTTTAGTTAATTGTATAGATTAAGAAGCTGTATAATGGTTGTTTTCTTATTTCAATAAAGATTATTATTATTGCGTAATACAGCCCTGATAATAAAACATTACATTGTTTGTCCATAGATCGTATGGCACTGAGAGTATTTATACAAACATGATATTATTATAATCTAATTTAATAATAATTTTTATTATTGTCAGTTCTCTTCTTAGAAAAACATCAATATTTCTATTCTTTATCGAAGGTTATATTAATAATCTATCGCTTTTCATTTAATAACGGTCGCAATGTCGTTTATTATTATCAATGAACGTTTCATTATAGGTCGAGGCTTTCAATAAACAAGTTAATTGATGTGTTTATATTGAAAATAGATGAATACAAACGGAAAATTGAACTAGTGCATTTTATGTAGTGTACAATATTACGGCTCAGTGGAGGGTTAAGGACATGAATGAACTAAGTATAAAGAGCGGAATTGTGGGCGAAACCAACTATTTTTTTTTTGCTAACTATGCTGTTATAATTGAAAGTAAAATAACTTGCTTTATCATTATGTTATGGCGGCAATAGTAACACTCTTCAAACTTCAGCTTTTTAATGCTCGGGCTTCACTATCGGGCTACGGCGAAAATTCGCTATTTGTCGCATCGCGGTGTGTGTCGGTAGAGAGACACGCGTCAAAGGGTTTTGTCGACAAAATTCGCCTGCGTGGCGAAGTGTTCTTCGCTGCTTCATTATAATAATTCACATTTGCGTTGCAAATTGACTGCGTTGCCAGAAGATCGCGTTAACTCGTAGACCATTTTTTTTTCGCGCAAGAGCGCGACACGAAACATCGCCCGCTAGTGGAGCCAGAGTATAACTATTGTGATTTTTAAGATACAGCTAGCTGACAGACGGACAGTCGAGTCTTGATAATAGGGTTCTCGTTGGTTTCTCTTCCGGTAGGGAACCCTAAAAATTAAGGAAAACATAAACACAGGTTACACATAATGTACATTATTCGCATCAAATTGCCTTTTAACTATTATAATGTAAGTTTGTAACGCTAATTAACGCTTTCACGCCTAAGCCACTGAGCCGTTTTTGATGAAATTTAGAGAGATACGCTACCTTTAATCTTGAATAAAAACCTTAGCAGGGTTGAAATAGGGGTTAGAAATTGCTATCGAAGATAACACACCATGACACTTTAAAATATTTGTTCTAGCGTTTTTAAAATTTAGACTTGTGTGGGATGAAAAAGGGGGATGAAAGTTCTATAGTTGGTAGCTTATAAAAATGTATTATCCACAGCAGTTTGTTGTGTATTACTTCCAAAATGAGTATATTAAAAAATAAAAAAAAATGCTGCCCAAAGCAACTCCTGCACGCGCACGAAGTCGCGGGTAAAAGCTAGTGTATTATAAAGTTTGAGGAAAATACACATATTTAAGTACGTTATAAAACAACAACCTTTGGTTTTGTTAAACTTATTGCGTATTTATAAGCTAAGACCTATTCAGCTCTATTCAAGTTGCCAGCGATAGACATTCCTAGTTCTAGCACCGGTTCCTTCTATAAATAGCCCTCTCCTGTGGGCTGCTAACAAGAATGTAATTCAGTTGAATACTGGTCTTCTATATGACTAATAATAATATAACCTTTGCTACACAAAATCCCTTACAAGTTATAACTTTACTTAGAGAGTTCAATATAAAATGTAACGAACAACTATTTTTTTTTACTATAATTTTGTATTGAACTATCTAATGTTCACGCACAACCATTTTTTATTAACTTTCATTTATTTCGCTGTTTTACGTGAAAAAGATTGATTATTATCTTTATAATTCAAGTATTTTTTGAAATCGTATCGTATTTCATATATAATTAAAATATATATATGTCAAGGAAACACAGTACTCCATGATATATTCATGCAATGACGTTCTATATTATATTATACTAAGCCCGCCCACTTTGCTGGGCTAATTTTAAAAGGAAATAAATTAAATTTTATTCATCTTTTTTTTAATTCATATTGTATTTTTTTTTCTTCCTATTTATATATTTTTTTTTCTGTAGAAAGAAGAGTCAAATTAACTTAAAAGAAAATTTATTGATATAATAGTATATACTTATTATTATTATTATAAAAATAACTGTTGATAAGCAACCAAATAAAGAATAAATGGGAAAACAATATTAATGGTAAGATAAACTTCGGTGCAATTCATGGAGAAATTGATGTTAATCTGTCTCCATGTTACATTCGACGTGCAGTAGTCGCTCATACCTCTTATTAGCGGGAAAAGTGTTCATAAAAGTAAAAAAATGAAGGAACGTTGGAAATCGAAAGATAAGTAGCCATTAACCATCTAGGATAAATTTCGCATCGAATTGTGGTAGTTTCATGTCGATACGATCAGTGGTTTAGGCGTGATTGAGCCTCAAACAAACACCATTTTCATCTAATATATATAGAATATAGATATAAAAATATAATAGAAGATAATAATAGATTTATTGCATTATGGTGACGTCAAAGTTGATACTTTATATGACTGCAAGGATATTGGAACACCTCGTATAATCTTAATATATATAAATTACGTGACACGTTGTTTGTCCGCGATGGACTCCTAAACTAATGAACGGATTTAAATGGGGATTACTTCATGGAGTGTAGTTAGGTCCAACTTGAGAGATAGGATAGTTTTTATTTCGATTTGGGACCCACAATTATTTTTAATTCCAATATTTGTTATGTATAGACATATTTTCTATTAGAGAATTTATTGACGCACGGTTTGACAGTTCTACTGTGAAACAATTTCATTATAGCAACTGGGAGCATATTTTACGAAATAATACTTGATGTTATGAAATATTGTCGACAAATTGATACAAAAAAGTATTTGATTTATAATGTACAGAACAACGTCTATCGGGTCAGCTAGTATTATATACATATATAATAATCAACGTGTACTAGATCATGTATTAATCATCAACTAATCACGTGCCCCGCTCATTTTAAACATGTTAACAACAAGTATTGAGTTCACAAACGTATTGTCGACGTGTGCTTAATATATTGCTAACATGAAATATACTTGGCATAAATATTAATCTCAATTTATTATTTCGCAATTGTGAACAAGTATCAAGTATCATAACATTTATTGAACATTGTAAACTACGATAGGTACCTACGGAAAATTGAACAATAAAAAAATTCTAGTAAATCCCCTTGCTTTTAAGCTGAATGCTAAAGCTCATCTTAATATCAGAAAGTCTGTACATCCATCTTTGGTTTTGTACACATCATAAAATTATATACCGCAAGTAAATTTACCAGTGGGAGGCTCTTTTGCACCGGATGCCGGTTTGATTATGGGTACCACAACGGCGACTAAGTCTGCTGTCTGAAGGGCGCCGTAGCTAGTGAAATTACTGGGCAAATGAGACTTGACATCTTATGTCTCAAGGTGACGAGCGCAGTTGTAGTGCCGCTCAGAATTTTTGAGTTTTTCAATTATCTTGAGCGGCACTGCATTGAAATGGGCAGGGCGTATCAATTACCGTCAACCGAAAGTCCTGCTCGTCTCGTCCCTTATTTTCATAAAAAAACGTACTGATATAAGTAATAATATTAGATTACACATTGTTTAAGTGCTTGATTAACCCTTTAGTTTATATTTTTTCATTGTTATTATATATTTTTATAACTAGTTTAAACAGAATTGAGTCACCTGTACTATAAACAATTATTTTCTTTCCATCAAGAAAAGGTCGCTATAGCTTCGTGAAAACTCACAGCAAAAACGCTTTTTGCTGCGAGGTAAAGTGATTTAAATTTAGAACCCCACGTGCCCGTACATCCGGGGATTACTCCGCGTTAAAAAAAATAAACAATGCGATCCGGTGCGTTCCGAAACACATTATCGCCTAGCGTATTATCTCATTGTCACTAATTTGTTATCTTAATTGTTTCTTTTACTATAACCTATATCACTTTTCTCGCTAGTCGAGGTGAAAATTTGTATGTTTCACACGAGAGCAAATTTTTTTTTCGTCTAGTTCCTTTAAATCACTCACTACCTCAGTAGTCTATATTAGAACCACGAGCGAACGCCAATTCGTGATTTAAAGTCTGCACTCGCAGCAAAAAATCACTTTGCTCACTTGTTGAACAAATAACTATTTTACAATCACTTGAGACTAATGTTTAGTTTTGTCATAAGATCTTTTGAGTAAGTACTTGGGTAATAAGTGACGAACTGACTTAAGGAAAATTTAATTTCCGGGAAACACATTGTCATCAGAATACTACGTGATTATATTCAGTCATTAATGGAAACTTTAATTAACGTGTATTACATTTCCACTATTGTCGTAGAGCCGTGACAAATATTAATTTAAATGAGAAGTTTTTATGATAAGGTAATCCTATTGCGTGATATGAACGAGTTTCTATACTCATCGCTCTGACATACATTAATTTTATATTAATTAATTATTTTATATTAATTAATTATCTTCATACATATTCCTTTTATAATTTTAAAATATTTTGACTACCTACTTATATGTAAACATGTTTTCTATGGGTCCCTGACCTGCAATAAAATGATTTTATTTTTATTTATTTATTTATTTATACATACATACAATCACGCTTGTCTCTCTGTGGGTGGCGTAAATAACAGCTGGTCTTGACATAGTCCGCTAGTACTTCTCTTATGTCGACCTTTTCCAATACTTTCATATCCTAATTATCACCACTCAAATTCAAATATTTTAATTAAAAATAGGATGTGACATCACTTATTGAAAGTCAAAAAAACTACCACCCATTCCAAAATGAATGCCTCAGACCTGAGAAGAACGGGCGCAACAAACTCAGCGGGCTTTTTTATCATCAAAAAATATGTTTACAAAGTAACATACTTACTATTTAAAAGCCTGAGGGAGGTCGCTCCATTCCCAATTTGTGGTATCATTAAGAATATAGTAACCTTTAGTTTTTTTTAACAATTCTTTTGAATAACGTGATACTTTTGTTTTGAAAATTTGCTGGGATCCTGTTGTAAAAGCATATACATCGCCCTACAAAAGACTCGCTAACTCGACTTAGCCGAGTAGTAGGCATTATAAGCTTATGTCTGTTCCTGGTGTTAACATTATGTTTATGACTATGACTGACTAAGAGATAAAATTAAAGAAATAAATATTTTAACAGTTGCATCTCTATATTTTTCGAGAGTTTAGATTTATTTGTTAAGTTACTAGAAATTTATAACCTAACTGTTAACACCAGGAACAAACATAAACTTATAATACATACAACACGGCTAAGTCGAGTTAGTACGAATGTACTACGAAATTGAAAAGAATTGTTAAAAAACGTTTGTGTGGTAAAGGTTACTATAACATAAATGACTTTCTTAATGATACCACTGATTGGGAATTGAGCGACCGCCCACAGGCAATTACTATACAGGGTGTGCCAAAGTTATGGGACATGAAGGGAAAGTACCTTAAATATCGAATATAGGCTATTTTACTGAAAGAAGACTTTATGTTATTTTTAAAATTTAGTACTTCTGCATTCAAAGATTTTCTAAAAATAAGTAATTTTTCCCTCGTCTGGGAATCGAACCGACTGAAATGTAAAAAAAAAAACACCCCTACTTTTATAATGCCAATCGAAAGAATGACCAAAAACTAATAACTCTTCTTAAGTAACATAGTATTTTAAAAGAAATGAACAACATAAAATGAATGTTTTCCTACTTGGATTGGTACGAATGGACCGATTAGATGGCCGGCCAGACCCCCGGACCTTACACCATTAAATGTCTTCTTTTGGGGATACGTGAAAGATATGCTATACAAAAAACGATACGAGAACGTGGGAGAGCTACAAACAGAATTGTGCCATATCATATCGAGTATTCACCATAAAATGATAAGAAAATCAACTCATTAAAAGATTGGCAATTTGCGCAAGACAAAAGGGATCACATTTAATTAATTAATTTACAAAAAAATACCCAATTAATTGACTACTTTCTTTTAAAATACTATTTTACTTAAGAAGAGTTATTAGTTTTTGGCCATTCTTTCGATTGGATCATAAGAGTAGGGGTGTTTTTTTTACATTTAAGTCGGTTCGATTCCCAGACGAGCCAAGTAATTTTTAGAAAATCTTTGAATGCAGAATTACTAACTTTTAAAAATAACATAAAGTCTTCTTTCAGTAAAATACCCTATCTTCGATATTTAAGGTACTTTCCCTTCATTTCCCATAACTTTGGGACAACCTGTATAATAAATTTTGTTCGATTTACGTTGTAACCATATTTTTATGTATAAAAAAGAACAAGCCTTCTGAGTTTTTTTTTGCGCCCGTTCTTCTCAGGTCTGAGGCATGCCTTTTGTTATGGGTGGTGGTAGGTTTAGACTGTCAATATATGATTTTATATTCTATTTTGAATAATGATATTTGAATTTGAACGATTACACCTGTATACAATAGAAGGCTTATATAAAAAATGAATGGTCTTTCTTGTAGATGAATCAAGCTACTCACTTCCTCGATGGCTCTCATATTTACGGCTCGAACAGCCGTGATGCTGCCGCCCTGAGGGAGAAGACTGGAGGGCTACTGAAGACCTCGAGTATTGATGATGAAGAACTGTTGCCCTTGGCTTCCAATCCATCTGAGAAATGCCTGGACGGGAATACGGCGTGTTTTAATACTGGTAAGTAAATGGACTAGTTTTGTATAAGTTCTAGGCCTAAAAATGGATTGTTTACCGTGTACAAGTACGTAATATGTCGCCGAAAAAGCATAGCTTTTTAGGTGCCACAGCCAACTAAAATCTAGGTTAGGTATGGTAGGTTCATAGAAATTTTAGCTAATACGCAGTACATACAATCTAATATATAAAATACTCATGTCGCGGTGTTTGTAGTTAAACTCCTTCGAAACAGCTTGACCGAATCTGATGAAATTTTGAGTGCATATTGGGTAGGTCTGAGAATCGGACAATATCTATTTTCATCCCCCTAAATGTTAAGGGTGGTCCACGCCAATTTTTTTTTTAATTTTTATGACTTTTTATTTTAAATTTATTTGATTATGAGTCAGCATTAAAAAATACATACAACTTCAAATTTTCACCCATCTACGATCAACAGTTACTTTTGTATCGCGGTTTTAATATCGGCAAATCAACGTTTGCTGGGTCAGCTAGTATTACATATATAATATTTCCTTCTTTAAACCATTAGACTTAACATTTTAATGTCTATTTTTTTTAAACATATTGCAATCTTTCTAGAACGACATTCATTAGTCAGGCTTGTGCTATACTCGTCCAATGACAAGTCCACTTCATTACAATCGGTCTAGAGTAGAAGATCCTGTGGGTTTCTCCTTTTAGCCTTCTTGTTATGGTGACTCTTGTTATGGTGATTCTTGTGTTATGGGCTTTCATTATGTCCATTATTTTTTTTTTCTTTTATGGAATAGGAGGACAGACGAGCGTACGGGTCACCTGTTGTTAAGTGATCACCGCCGCCCACAATCTCTTGCAACACCAGAGGAATCACAGGAGAGTTTCCGGCAATTTCTTGCTAAACATATCGTTATCATATCCAGGTGCCGTATTTTGATCTAGTTTTCTGATCGCTTGTTTTACTTCCTGTTTTGAAAACCAATTTATCGGGGGATCTAACTGATGTGTTTCTCTTAGAAGTTTAGGTACTGATACAGTCTGAGTGGATCCGTGATCAGGGTTGGGTTGAAACAGATTCTTTAGATAATCAGCCAATACCTGTGCTTTATCGGAGTCTTTAGTTGCCCAACTTTAATCTGCTTTGCGTATGGAGGGTCGGGATACTATTGGGCACTTGAGTTTTTTTGTGGCCTTCCAGAGCGAGTAGTCGTAGCAGAGTTGTAGCGGCTCTGGGGCCTAAATTTGTTAGACATGCTTGCACATTCTGATTTCTGTCTTCTGTTTTGTCTACGGGATATCGTGTTTTCTGTGGTAAACTGTGGAGTTTGCGTGTTTTTCGTTACTGAGCAATAAGTACCTATTGATCTCTATGCAATACATATTTTTGGTTTCAGGTGTAGCAAGCCAAGCATATTGTTATCACTTAAAAATTGCATAAAATACTATAATTAATATGTCCTGACTGTCATACGTATCTTATCCCTAACCTTAACTGATTTATAGAAGATTGAAGAGTTCTCTAATCGACGAATCACGCACAATATGCGTGTCCCTAGCGCACCAATGATTTATGGCGCCATGGGCAATGATTGTTAGACATTAGTACATTGTTATATTACCTCACCAGTGGGAGGCTCCTTTGCACAGGATGCCGGCTAGATTTTGGGTACCATAACGGTGCCTTGAAGCTTGAAGCATTTCTGCCGTGAAGCAGTAATGTGTAAGCATTACTGTGTTTCGGTGTGAAGGGCGCCGTAGGTAGTGAATTTAGTGGGCAAATGAGACATGTCTCAAGTTGACGAGCGCAATTGTAGTGCCGCTAAGAATTTTTGGGTTTTTCAAGAATCCTGCACAGCGGCACTGCATTGTAATGGGCAGGACGTATCAATTACCATCCCTTATTTTAATAAAAAAAAAACAAAAGTATGTATATAATATGACTTTTCAATAAATCTTACATCTTATATCTTGTATGTCGATATTAATAATAATTTTGGTGATTTTGGTTCGGGTGTCATGCCCAAAATTTTAAGATAATTCGACGTCTTGAAGACTGTGAACATTTCGTTGGAACATTTCACAGATTAAACTAGTAGAAACTATAAAACGTATATGTGTGGTATACTAATAAATGAAGAACTTGTTTTTTCATTCGGTTATACTGCGAAAACTATTGAACTGATCGGAATGATTAACTCTGTTACACTATTTGCAACAAAGTTTTTAATTTCAGGGGATGTAAGATCAAACATGCACCCATGGCTGACTGGGATACATGCATTGTTCGTCCGGGAACACAACCGTGTGGCGCGAGCCTTAGCTGCCATCAACCCGGGCTGGAACTCTGATAAGCTGTACCACGAGGCCAGGAGAGTCGTCATAGCCGAGTTACAGCATATCACGTTCAAGCAGTGGCTGCCCGCGCTTACTGGTAAATACAATTTGTACCTTATTGCTAGCAAGATTAAGATGAAATTTCTTCGAGAATGATCTGTTACCACACATACCACAATGTCTGAAGACGAAGGTTTTTAACCAATTCGTTGCTAGTGATAACATACGGAACGCAGGCGTGGTCGCTAATATGGGCCTTATGACGAAGCTCATTGTCGCTCAGCGGGCAATGGAGAGGGCTATGCTCGGAGTTTTCCTGCGAGATCGAATCAGAAATGAGGAGATCCGTAGGAGAACCACAGTCACCGACATAGCGCAGGTGGTTGCGAAACTGAAGTGGCAGTGGGCAGGGTACATAGCTCGACGGACAGTGGGCCGTTGGGGCAGTAAAGTCCTCGAATGGCGACCACTACCCGAAAGACGTATTGTTGGTAAGCCCCCCACAAGATGGACCGACGATCGCCGGAATAGGTTGGATAAGGCCAGTGCAGGACCGATCGTCAAGACAATCTTTGGGGGAGGCCTTTGTCCAGCAATGGACGTCTTCCGGCTGATGATGATGATGAATCTGTTACCGCTATGGGTCTTCGAGTTTTGTGCCCAAAAGGTAACCAATGGGAACCCTTAACTGCCCATCTGTCCGCCTGTCTGTCAGCGAGTTATATGTTATTATAAACTGCAATAGTTAGAGAACTGAAATTTTGACAGTATATTTTAATATCGGGCCCATGACAACAAATAGAAACCAAGATTTTTTATTTATTTTATTAATAGTAACCATATCTTTTATAAAAAAAAAGAAGTCCGCTGAGTTTGTTGCGCCCGGTCTTCTCAGGTCTGAGGCATACTTTTTGGAATGGTGGATGTTTTTACTTTAAGTGATATCACATCCTACTTTGAATAAAAATATTTGAATTTTGAATTTGAATTTAGATGTTACAAAATGTCCGCCATGCAAATTAAGACAAAATGGTTTACAAGTAATTAAAATAGCACAGCTTGTTACATCTTGTACGATAGTATGGTACGGATTATTTTTTTTATATTTATTTTATATCTACAGATATTGTAATCGCTAATCTTTAGGTACAAATATACGAATAAACAAAGTATTCACGTTCTGGGTCCGTGATCGCATTCCGACCTCGTTCGTTGAAAGACGGCGCAAATAAACCAATTGACGGCTTAATATTCATTATTATGCTGTTGGTACTGTCACGGACTTATTACTGAGAGTATTTTCCAGGCAGGAGACGGTATTGTTTGTAACATGAACAACAAAATAATGTTGAACCCTAAATATATATTTTATATAGATCGTATTTCATAATATTATAGATTTCTAGATGACCTTGCTGAAATACACTATGGATAGTAAATTATATCTTAAAGACTAACGGCCTTACAAATAAAATTGGCATAAAGTTATAACTAACCATTAACCAAGAATATGTAAAATGTTTACAAATAGACATTTTGCTTACGAATGGTTTGTTCGGACGTATAACATTTCCCGTGTTTATTTGCAAGGCAGCTTGTCATTAGGAAAACTACAGAATTATCATTTTATTGATATTTTTCTTTGTTTATCATCAGTTATAACTTTATACCAAGTTCATTTGTAAGGCCGTAAGGATTCAGAATATTTTAAATTTCGAGTCAGTGATTACCAAACAAAATAAATTAAGTGTCAAAACAATATGCTAAATATCGGTATTTTTTTATATCTGTCTGCTGATATTAGATTTTTTATTTTATAATCTTATTTAAGTGTGTACCCAAACAAACAAAGTATTTTTCTTTATTTATTCTGTGCTAAAAGTGATTCGCATTGCTTTCAGAGTCCGTTTAAAAAAAAAACGGTGATATATTGGAATATAAACAAATTAAGGTTTGTTGCAAAATATGTCAATATATATATCCCCTGGCACATTCCCTATTTGGGGTCGGCCCTCCTGATACAAGATCGCCACTGTTTGCGATCCTGGGTCATTACTGGCATTAAGCCTAGCATCGTCATGTCTTTCTTAACAGTTCTAGTCCTGGTAGTTGGTGGGCGCCCTCTGCCTCCCTTTGCCTCATCCATATCCATGACTCGTCTGGTCATATGGTGTTCGTCCCTACGCATTACATGCCCATACCAGCGTAATCGGCCTTCCTGCATTTTATGACGTATAGGTGTAATTTTAAAGGTGCCTCGGATATACTCATTACGAATTTTGTCTGATCGTGTAAA
The DNA here is from genome assembly GCA_949711755.1 of Leptidea juvernica. Classification (NCBI taxonomy): domain Eukaryota; kingdom Metazoa; phylum Arthropoda; class Insecta; order Lepidoptera; family Pieridae; genus Leptidea; species Leptidea juvernica. Next base: position 9,817,759 of record CATIXQ010000027.1, read on the forward strand.
ACCCCCAGACCAACGCAACATTTTCATTTCGGTTGCATGCATTTTTTGTTCGTCATACTTTCTCATTCCCCAGCATTCGGAGCCATAGAGCAAAGCTAGTCTTACTGCTTGTTTGTACACGGTGCCCTTAGTTTTAATTGGCATTTTTGCGTCACATAGAACACCGGTAAGAGATCTCCACTTCAGCCATCCTGTTTTTATTCTATTTTGAATATCACTTTCGATATTGGCTTTAGTGTTAATAATGGACCCGAGATATTTGAATTCGTCTACCGTCGCTTTCAGAGAAATTTCAGTGTTGCAATGTCATATAAAATAATAGCTCTTAGGTCAATAGGTCGGTAATGCGCAGACTTCATGAAACAATAACAAGGATATATTAATGAACCACAAAATAAGAAAGGAAAACACTCTATTGAAGAAAACATTAAATCTTACATTAAGGAATTGTCTGCGCTCCACTTTAACTAGATACCGCAATACCTGAGGACAATAGCTTTTTACACGGTTTATATTAGCTTCACTTGTATGTTTGTATATTTGTATGTTTGTAACCGACTTCTTCGGGCGCGATTTTGACCCACTTTAAACGGCTAGATTTCGTTCAAACTTTGTAGATTTCTCGAGGACCGATGACATTACACTAATTTGATAAAATTATTCAATTTTTCAATTACAAAATATGATTTTTGTTAATTTATATAATTTTTAAATAAATAAATCACTAATAAGCGCCATCTAGTAATTTACTGTAAACTACAAAGGAAACGCGCGACATGTCAGGACAGTTCCACAAAATTAAAGTATCTAATTCGTTTAGAAGCGAATAGATGGCGGTGAATTTATATTTCCATCATAAATTATTAATGCATGATTTAACTGAGCTAATTATTATAAGAGCTAGTTCGGGGATCTCGGGCTAGCTGAATTAAGTGATCATTCATTATAACTAAAATATTTTTATTCGCAAAAATTAAATTCCTTTTTTCCAAATTTTTATAATGAAATATATAATATTTTTTTACACTATTTTCAATTTAAATTTATTTTCTATTTAATAGTTGAATTTTATATAAAGCGTGTTCTTTAGTTTTTTTTAAACTATTATTTATATATTACAGCAACTATTAGATGTTTGTGTGCGTGGCATCTTGACACTCAATGGCATTTTTCAAATTTTGTAACATACGCTTCGTGTTATTTTACATTGAAATTAATAAAATACTAAATACTTACTGATGATTCTTATGTAATCCCAGTGTCTTTCTCATTTCTTGTAGTAATATTTTTACAAAGTTTTACTACGCAACCCAGCCTTGTAGTTTTAATTATAAGCAAATTTTAAGAGAACATGTGGTACGTCAACGTCACACATTGTTCGAGATTGGCTCTAGTACTTGGGCCTACTATAAGTTGCCTCGCACTTTGCGTCTACGCCAGCGGTATCTAGTTGGAGACCAATCCTTAATCTAATCATTTAACATTATTTTTACTATTTTCCACGTAATTTAGTGATAATATTATCAATGACGAAACGATAATAATCTATGTTAGGATCAAACTAAAATGTTTTCAACTGGTGTTTGTGAAGTGCGTTCAAGATTATCAATGAGGTTATAATGTCACATCCAAACATACAGAAAACATAATACAATAATAAAAACATGTGTGAAATTCACACGTGATAGAAGTGAAAACTTCAAAAATTTTGGCTTCAAGATAATGAGACGAATGTTAAATTTGGGAAGAGAATAATTATAGGTTTTAGTAATGATCATAGCGCTACAAACTTTGATAATTATTTTACATTTTATTCGTATAAATTACATAGATTTATTCAGATTCAGAGCTTACATTTTCGATAAATGATACAAGAGCCTTATGGTTACTAAAGTATGAAATAAATACTTACTTTGGTCTTAATATGGTCATAATAACTTTTTAATTTAAGATCTTGTTGTTGATACTTGGCGTCCAAAAACTCAATCAACGGAAACCCTGTATCCGATGCAAAATTTACATTAAACCTGTAAACTGCATATGAAGTCCTGGTACATGTTCCTAGGATGACACATGATTTCAACCGCAATGAAGACATTATTATCATCGCTACCATATTTATGTTCTCCTGGTGTCTATGGTAATACATCGTGCGCATGATGTTAGAATATATTAAGCTATAATCGCCTCATACATAAGACAATCTCTTCATCAACTATGATCGCCTGGTACCAAAACGCTGTATAATGCGTCCTATCTTATTCTCTCGCCGGCTTAAATACATTTACCAGTTTGTGTCACTTTCGTCTCATCGAGTTTCAAATGACAACGATTAAACTGATCAAATTGAACCTATTTATTTATACGTTTTAAATAATCTTTTGTAATATAACTTACACAATATAAACTATAATAATACTCCTAAGATACAAATTGGGAACGGCCAATTATATTTGATTCAGAGTCTGTATGCAGTTTCTATTTTGAATAACTTAAAGTTATTTACGCATGTTTAACTGCCGAAAGTGATTTAAAAAGTAACTTTCACACGAACTTTCTAATTTTCCGCCCATTGCAGTGAACTAGTTATTTTAATCTTAAATATCATCAAACAAAAAAACTACAAGACAGTAATAAATGCTAATTGTAATCTGACAATAATTTGACGTTTGATTATAATGAATGTTATAATTTATGCAATATTGATTTTATACTAAGGTGTTGTGTATATATATTATATCCTATATCTTATACTTATTAAGTACATATTATACTCAGAGACCACAACGGCGGCTATTTCTACAGTAATGTTTACACATTACTGCAAAAATAGGCGCCAAATCGAAAAAATCTAAATCCGAGAGGCACTGCATTGTAATGGGTAAGGCGTATCAATTACCATCACCTGAACGTCCTGCTGGTCTCGTACCTTATTATCGTAAAAAAAAAAATTCATTGTTTGCGAAACGACTTAGTTGAAAACGCTGTCCGGCGCTTTTATAAATTAATGCTTGACTATTTTAACAACATCCTATATCTTTTACTTTGTGAAAAGATTATCACGGGGTTAACCAAGTTCTATACAACTATAATTTATTTTGATTGAATGTCCTTTTACAATCACAACAGAGGCATCGGTCAACGTTAAAGTTGGAATTTTTCCTGCCGCCTAATTCCACCTTCGCACGACACGACACAAGCTAGGATATCATCCGCACCATATAGATATGTAACAGTCCTCCACAGTGCGGTTTTCAAGGAGCTTTCTATCAAGTATTACAAAGCTGTGGAATGGTCTTCCTTGTGCGGTGTTTCCGGGACGATACGACATGGGTATCTTCTAAATAAGCGCGTACACCGTCCTTAAAGGCCGGCAACTCAATTTGGGTATGGTTTACAGTTTTAAGATCAAACATAACATTATTATAATACTTCTAAAATTTAAATTCAAATATTTTGATTCAATATATGATTCACACTCACTGCTTCAAACCTGAGAAGAACGGGCGCAAAAAACTCAGCGGGCATTTTTTTTTATAAAAAGATGGATTATAATGTCATATCGTACAATAAACATTAAATGCATATATATAATTAAAGGGCCTGAGGGTGTTCGCTTCATCCCCAGGTGTCTTTAAGTTTATGCTATAGTAACCTTGCCCACAAACGTTTTTAACAATTCTTTTAAAAATCGTAACACATTTGTTTTGTACTATTTCTGGGATCATATTGATCATATACAACATATACATCGCCCAATAAAAGACTTACTTACTCGACTAAACCGAGTAGTAGGCATAAAAGTTCGTGTTTGTTCCTCGTGTTAACATTATGATTGTCACAGTTTCTAGCAAATTCCTCAATGTGGCTATGAACATATGTGGCTTGATCTATATCAATACCAAGAATATATAGAGAAGCAACAGTCAAAATGTTTATTTCTTAAAAATTTCTCTCAATGATTCTTTAGGACCTAGGTTATAAATAGCGCGAATAACCCTCTTCTGCAACACAAAGACGGTATTAATATCGGCTGCCCTACCCCATAACAATATATCATAGGACATAATACTATGAAAATAACTGAAGTATACAAGTCGCGCCGTATCTATGTCAGTTAATTGTCTAATATTTTTAACCGCACTTAATTCGGAATGCGGGTTTACTATTTTATTCATTCGTTCTTTGGTCTATTTCTATTATAAAAGAGTTGTTTCTTTTGCTGGTCTCTGATTCTTAACACGTCAGCAGCGGGACCATTTTCAAATAACTTACAGCCAGTGCATTAGAGACCTATTACATCTCTTAACCGCAGTGTGTATGAGACCTAAAGAACCTCCTAAAAATTGATTTATTAAAAAAACATAATTTGTTTAAAATTAATATATGAACTTATATTTTTGAACTTTAGATCATCATTTACTCTACCGTTAGGTTGCTTCGCAGGCTGTTATGACGTATGGATTAAGATAAAATTACAAAATAAAGTTAGGTATCTAACGTATAATGTCTCTAATTAGTGCGTTAGGTCCATATTCGATCTCTATTTTTTATTAACTATTGAAAAAAAATATTGAAGTAGGCGTTACTTCCGCCAATATTTGTTTTTAAACAATTCGACACGTGTTTCGCCTGTACACGGGGCATCCTCAGGACGTTTTGTCTCGCCAAAATAGAGTCTCATGCCAGATTTTGGTGTCAGTCAAACTTGAAACGGGAAACATATATTATGTATATTTGTCACAGATTTTTTGGCACCGCACTGGCTGAAAGGCTCGTACGACACCTTTTAGATCCCCTAATGCGCTGAACCTCTTAAATTATAGCGTTGTCGATTATTTCCAGGTAAATCCTTCGATGAGATGTACGAGAGTTACGACTTAGGTTACAACTCGGACATAGACCCGACGATCACCAACTCGTTCGCGACCGCAGCTTTCCACTTCATCAACAGTCTCTTCGACGAGGACATACAGTTGGTCGATGACAATAACTTGGCCTCACACCGTCTCGCAGACAATTACTTCAAGCCGGAACTGGTCGCCAAGAGGGGCGGGATAGAGAAAGTGCTTCGGGGTATGGTCAGTCAAAAAGCCCAGAGTATGGACCTTAATTATGACAACGATGTAAGTATCAACTGATCTCATTATTATATTCTCAGAGCGGTACGCACATAATAAACCACCATTTGTTAAGGCGAAGAGTAAGCAGAAAACACGCAAACATGGTGTTTTTAGACTAGTTTTGTGGTGAAAGTATAGCATTTCGAGCTATGAACACTACTTAATCCTGTTACACATATCCTTAAGTCTTATTTGTAGGTTGCTAATGCTTGCTGTTGGTTATAGTTAACACTGCCGAGCCTTTTTGAACTACCACATTTCTTTGAAGTTAAACAAGTTTTTTGGCATGGCGTGACGCATTTTTTTGGTACTTCTCTCAGAAAAGTTATTCTTATTGCTTGTACTTTTTTGTGTAGGTTCATTTATTCAAATTAGTAGTGAATAACGAGGATTGTAAGCATATAAACTGTTTTCCACACAAGAATTTTGAAAATATTGGCTTTGTTACGTTGATGGCGGGCCGGCAGCCGTGAACTCATATCGCTCAAGGTCGCTGGCATTTAGTGTCGCCTTAAGGTGCTGATAGACTCTCCTCTCTTCTCCCACAAATCTCAAGTAGGTACATCTCTTATGTGACATTTACAAACACCAAAATAAACAATTACTTTGATAACCTTTTACCTCAAAATTAATCTATTGTTGTTATAAGTACACACACACACACACACACACACACACACACACACAGTAAATTGTCTTGTTAATAACTCTGGTTTGAGAGATAAAAGTTTTTTTATTTAAATTAAAATTCAAGAAAATTCTTTATTCCGATAAAAATGCCTCATGCCTGAGAAGAATGGTATGGATATTTTATAAAATAATGAAATTTAATCATTTAAAAGCCACCTTCAGTAAAATATCGGATCTATAATAATTAATATGTAAACTCCAACGAGGATATGATATGTTTTGACAGTTACGAGGTTAACCACCTTGAACATTCGTAAATATTACACAAGGTGAAATCTGTATGTACGCCCGACCTCACTATTGTCAATATCTATTTCCTAGTCGTCTCCATCTAAAGTATTCTTTCTGTTCGGAACTAGAATGGTAATCATTACCCTGTGGTTGAATTTAATTTCTTAGATCTCTATTATTTTTATGAAAATTTTGACTGAGTATCAAGGTAGTCGAGCTTTATTTTAGAAGGGGCAAATGGTCATGTGGCTTATCTGACGAAAAGGATAACAATGGGATTGTCGGGGTGGAAGTCTGAATAGTTCGAACACTTGGCATTGCGTAGTGACTGTGTTTTATTGTGTAGGTATCACGGGGATTGTTCTCAAGGGCTGTTAGAACTGATCTCAGCTGCCGAATTCCACTTGGTATCACACGACACAAAGTTAAATTTCATTTTCTCTATCTGAATGTTCGTCTGTACTGCTGTTTTAAAGGAACGCTTTTCTACGTGCAACCAAAAATTGTGAAGTGATCTGAGCGGAAATCTGGAAATATCCACGTCGAAACGGGGTGGGTCCTTTAATAAAAGCGCGTAGGTACCTACATCTTAAGAACTGGCAGTGCTCCTATAATTATCCTTCATTTGTGTGAGTGGCCTTCAGATGTCCCGTAAGCTCGGCAGAAATGATGGATATATATTAACAGTTGAAAATATCTTGACTGAAAGATTTTTTTATGCAAATGAATAAATCGTGGTGAGACAACTGCCCATGGATATCCGCAACACTAGGGTCAATAGTCAGGCAGCCTTAAAGTTGGTAGTAAACTGGTTCGTTAAAACTTGCAGCTGGTTATTGATTTCACAAAATGGCTGTGCGAGGCAAAAAAATTCACGCAAAACGCGAGGTTGAGTAATTCCAGATGTCAACATGCGGGTTTTGTTGTACTTATCAATATTTAGAGCTGTATGATACAATAATACGTGTATTTTATAATGTAGGTAATTACTTACATCGTTAATATTTATAAAATTTATTTACCTAAATACAACTTGAAGTAAATAATTGTGATAACAGCAATACAATTGTCGTGACGTAAGTTGATAATATCTTCTGACAAACGTAAACAAGTATATATTACCTACGGGTATCACAACAGTATATTGTCTATCATTTAATTATAAAACAAGTTATCTGAACAAATATTTTTATGCTACACGTCGGAAAGTACCTTTATACAACTGGGGGGCTAATACGAAAATCGAAATCCGAATTTTCGGTCCGAAACGAAAGAACGACGAATTCTACTACGGATCCGAATAGCCGGGTGGATTTCGTATCGGAAATATCTAATAACCATTAAAAGTTAAGTTGTACTTACGATCATAATAATGTCAAACAACGAAAAAATAAATCTCAGGTGAATTTGGGAATAATTATAAGGAAAGACAAATGATTATCGCGAACTTCGTATCGATCTTCGGATCCGAAACACTTTCGCGATAGGAAAATGTACGATCTGTCAACCGAACTTCGTATTTAAATTTTAGTAATAGGGCTCCTGGGCTGAAATTTCGTAGAAAAATGCGGGCAGAACATTTATTAGGATAATCCATGTTTTTTTATTGATGGAAAACTATACTGGCCGGTTAAGATTAATAATTTGTATTATATTTTCTGTGAAGGTGTAGGTTAAGGAACTATGTAGCAACTGGACCCTCCTAGAATCGCTATAACTATCCCCTTGGTTAACAAAGTAATGTTATTTATCCAACTTTCAATTTTGAACATAATCTATGTATGTCGTTCTGGGATTTTGATGTGTTTCGTGTTTAGATTACAACATTTAGAATATTACAACAGCCGAAACACGATTAAAATGTTTCTCGTCGATACAAAAACACCAACGTAGAAATATGCATAACGTTTTACTACTAACCAAGAATTTATTTGAGCTTGAAATTTTGTAGGCTGATTCTGTATTGTTAAATTTCATTTAATTGAAAAAAAAAAATTATGCGACGATGTTTCATGAGAATTTTTGAGTTGTATTTGAAATAATAAAAGTCTTATTTCTAATATCGTATGTGTTT
>CATIXQ010000027.1:9825886-9838233 GCA_949711755.1 Leptidea juvernica
TATTTCTAATATCGTATGTGTTTCCAATTTTTTTTATTATCCAGTTGTGAAATAGTTAAAATATTATGTTGATAAAATATGTAGATACCGCGAATTGTCTCATTGTCTCTGTCAAATTTCTTACCAGTGGGAGGCTCCTTTGCACAGGAAGCCAGGTTATGGGTACCAAAACGGCGCCTATTTCTGCCGTGAAGCAGTAATGTGTAAACGTTACTGTATTTCGGTCTGAAGGGCGCCGTAGCTAGTGAAATTACTGGGCAAATGAGACTTAAAATCTTATGTCTCAAGGTGACGAGTAATCGTCGACAATCGTAGTGCCGCTCAGAATTTTTGGATATTTCAAGAATCCTGAGCGGCACTGCATTGTAATGGGTAGGACGTATCAATTAGCATCAGCTCAACGTCATGCTCGTCTCGTCCCTAATTTTCATAAAAAAAAATGTTTTAATAAGTGTGCGTTTGTCAACAGCTGCGTCACCGATGGCTGGGAGGGTTGGATGTATTAGCGATAGACATACAGCGCGGTAGAGACCACGGCTTGCCCGGCTATGTGCAGTACCGGACCCTGTGTGGCATGACCATGGCCTCCACCTTCTCCGATCTCACTGATGTCATACGGATAGAGGTGAGAACTTAAAAAAAATTCGTTTAAAAATACACATCTTATCTTTAATATTAATAAAATACTATTATTTATTTGCTACCTATTGATAGGTTTTAAGTCGGTGCGAAGCCCTAAATAAAATAAAACTTTATTTTATAAGCAGCTTACTTACTGTAATTATTAACGGACGTCTGGCCGCACGTGTCTGACCGCTTGGGATGTTTGGTCTAGACGAAGGTATCCCGCTCAAAGTCACGCGTAGCGAGTGTAGGTACTTGCTATTACATTTGGCTTGGCACCGACCGAAACCTATCAATATAATTAAACGTCGTTTATTTATTAAATCCTAACGTTGATTCTCCAGTCAGTGTCGTTATAGGGCGCGTTACGCGTTACGTTTCGTTACTTGTAAACACATATCACATAGCAGCAAACACGTTCATCGGAATTCCAAAATAAATCAAGTTATTTCCTACTGATGCGCCTGTTTTTTTGCGGCTGCTTGTAATTTATTTATTGTATTATTGTTTAAAATGTTTAAAGTTACTATTTCAATGATTTCTTAGGAATATATTGCAAAGTTGTTTTTTTTTGTAACTCTTAGCGACGAGGCTCCGACACAGGATGCCGGCTAGATTATGGGTACCACAACGGCGCCTATTTCTGCCGTGAAGCAGTAATGTGTAAATATTCTTGTGTTTCGGTCTGTCTGAAAGGCGCCATAGCTAGTGAAATTACTGGGCAAATGAGACTTAACATCTTATGTCTCACGGTGACGAGCGCAATTGTAGTACCGCTCAGAATTTTTGAGGTTTTTCAAGAATCCTGAGCGGCACTGCATTGGGCATTGTAATGAGCAGGACGTATCCATTATTTTTATAAAAAAAAACTGTATTGTGTAAAATACTCCTTTAGTGATATAACCGCCCAAATCTGTCCTGCCATTTCGGAGATTGTTCCAAACAATTAATCGACAAACAAACACACAAAACATTTCAGCATTCTGGATTATCATTTAAATATTCATCTGCATCTAGTAAATAGCAACTATTTTCACTGTACACACACTTTAATTTCATTTCTATGTATGGACTTATATATTATATATTATTATATTTATATGATGAATATGGATGTTTGTTTCCGAGTCATGTATGTTTAAATGTATTTATGTATGTTTAAGTAAGTATATTGTATTAAATATATCATTGTCTTGTAACCCATAACACAGGCTTGGGACAAGATAATTTGTGTAAAAAGTGTGTCAATATTATATTATGTGAAGTAATTTTTGATTTTCCAGACGGTTGAGAAGCTATCCGAAGTATATGAGCACGTGGAAGATATAGACCTGGTGGTAGGCATGATGGCCGAATCTCCGCTTCCAGACTCTATGATAGGACCTACTGCCACTTGTTTGATCCGTAAGTAATCAATTTTATAAAGAAACTAACCGTTCCCGTTAAGCTTCACTGGGCATAATTTAAAGGAAATAAATTAATGGAGGAACGTGGGATTTCGAAAAATCAGCCACAAACTATCTAGGATAAATTTTGCATTGAATGGTGGTAGTTTCATGTCGATACGATCAGTGGTTAAGGCGTCAAGGGGCCTCAAACAATGACCATTTTCATTAAATATATATATAGATAAGCAAAACTTGCCAAATCAATCTTATAGAATAAGGAAATAATGTCAATATAGTAACCGAGGTTTGGAACCGGTTTCAAATTTAACGGTTAAAATTATCTGTTCAGTTGTGGTATATTCTGCAAGAGTTGAAGTGATACTAGCGTACCGACCAAATGATAGACCGACGTTAAAAGACTTGGTGATGGAAAACTAGTTTCAAACCGGTTTTTTAACGAAGTCCATATAATGAACTTATTTAACCGAAAACCTTATAATTGAAGTTAAAGATTTTAACAAAAACTACTAAAATATTTCTATCTACTTAACCGATTGGAATCTTTTTTAGTTTCCAAGCCTTCCACGATAGATTTCGCATCGAATGGTCGCTGTCCCACTACGGATAAGTTCAGTAGTTTCTGCGTAATTTTGTCTCAAATAAAGGCTTATAATAAGCAAATGTATAAAAGGCATAAAAAGCATATTTTATTTTCTCCAAATTGATTCCTTTGGAATTCTTTTTGATGTCATTTCTAACACTAGCTAGAAGCTTCGTAAGAAACTCTCCCAGCATTTTTTTGCGTTCTTTTTAATAAAATTTACAATATAGTAGTGTGATTCTTATCGCTTTAATATATCATAATCTAGTCCATGGCTGTCCGATCACTAAGATATTCAGCTGTGTTGGTTTTTTCTCATACTTTTTTAGAATAACTAACGATTTGCTTTTTTCTTAGTTTTGTTATGTTCTACAATTATTAATAAGTTTCCATGAAGTACGCCACTTCTTTCAGTGGGTCCCAAAATACATGCATTCTCGCCATCCTCCTTTAAAGTTAATGCTATGTACAATTTATACAATGCTAGCTAGTTTAACTAATTAATTTGTATATATTCTTATTAAGATTTTAATTTGTTAGTTTTTATTAATAATATTCATTAAGTTATGTTTAGCATCTTCTCTCCCAACTTTAATATATGTATTTTTGTAACATTGGGAACTGTTTTTGGTTAAGGTTTTTTTTATGAAAATAAGGGACGAGACATGCAGGACGTTCAGCTGATGGTAATTGATACGCACTATCCATTACAATGCAGGGCCGCACAGGATTCTTGAAAATCCCAAAAATTCTGAGCGGCACTACAATTGCGCTCGTTACCTTGAGACATAGGATGTTTAGTCTCATTTGCCCAGTAATTTCACTAGCTACGGCGTCCTTCAAATCGAAACACATTACTGCTTCACGGCAGAAATAGGCGCCGTTGTGGTCTGCATAATCTAGCCGGCATCCTGTGCAAAAGAGCCTCCCACTGGTGTAGTGGTTAAGTTTTAATGATGAATTTTTATTCTATATTTATTGTTAATACCGTTTGTTTCCAAATTAAATATATAAACTTTTGAAACAGGTGAGCAGTTATGGCGTACCCGCACCGGCGACCGCTACTTCTACTCGCACCCGACAGAGGCGGGTAGTTTCAGCAGCCGAATGCTCGCCGAACTGCGTCGCTCGTCGCTCGCTCGCTTGCTCTGTGACAACCTCGACATTACAGCGATCCAGCGGGACGTGTTCCACTCGCCTTCAGACAGGTAATAATACTAATTGTTTTATAAACTAGCAGCTAGCTAATCCTCCGCGCCTCACTGTTGCTGGCACTGTTAATTGGACATAGTTCCTGAAAAACGTTCCAAGCCACAAACATCACTTTTTTAGGAATTTGTGTTCAAAGTTTAATAAATATAAGTATATTCCATACATGTGGGTTGGGCTAATAAGTCATGATGTCATTTACATAGTGACAGCAGGGCCGCCATTTTTTGTCATTCTGTGAATATGAATCGCGTGACCAGTTTTCTGTCAAACTCAATTTCGACATGATTGTGGTTTGGAACGTTTTTCTGGAATTATATCCAATTAACGACGATACAGCTATCCGATATCCAGTCCAAAGTAGTTAAATTAATGAAGCCAGCATTAATTGCAAGCAAACTAAAAAGGTACATTTTTAACATGCTACCACTTAATATACTAAATGATTATAATTATTTTTCACCTAATTATTTTTTTTTTATATATTTGGGCAACTAACAAATTACACTCTTTACATGCTTAAACTTGAAATATAATAATAATATGGATAAGAGTTAATTCACTTATAAGCTACCACAGCATTTATATTTTTTACTACGTTTATAAGACAGTAACTTTAACAATTTATAAATTATAATCTTAAAATATTGTAATATATAATTTAAAATAAAAATGAAATATTAAAAACAATACTATATATATACTATATGTTAATCATCGCTCGCTTGTCCGCCGACATATGCCTCCTCCAGATCTTCCACATTTTCCTGTCGTAAGTTGTCATTCTCCATGATGGTCCAGAATATTTTTGAAATCATCTTGTTGTTGTTTGGCTCCCTCTATTTCTTTTTCCATATCTTGGATACCATTCTGTAATGTCTTTTGTCCATTTATCTTGTTTGCCTCATATCACATGCCCTGTCCAACGCCAGTTTTTAAACTTCGCTATTTTATTTAATACGATAAACACACATAAACATCTATGACCTGGAAACATATCTAAAACACCATACGAATTTTGTAAGTACCTACGGGGATTTGAATCTACGACTCATAGCTTAAGTTAATTTAAAAAAAAAATTATATGAACGATGCGGACTCAAACCCGCGACCTCTCGCGTACCGTGCGAGCGCTCTTCCAACTGAGCCAACCGTTCGAGTGACGTATCGTTAATAAATTTTGTATGCTTTGTTCAACTCTCAGGTTGTGGATTCATCTACATGATCTACTTTACTTTATCTGCTCAACTCCAATATTTGCATATTAGGAAATTGACTACTAGGAAATTGGGTTCGAGTCCCGAGTCGTTCATAAATTTTGTTTTCCAATATAATTTGTGTAATTAATCCCAGAATTGAGGGTTATCACTTTACAACATATCAAATTCCATAGTTAATCAACCAGTAGGCTATGAGGTAGTTGTGTATTCCAATAATATATATCTTTAGTTAATAATAATAATTTAATTGTTGCAGTAATCCGATAGTGTCCTGTGACGCTATAAAACGCATCAATCTGGAGGCCTGGCAAGACCCTGCCCAGCAACCAGACATCCTGACTCGCACCAACGCCTGGCTCAAGAACAAAGTTGGCAGCACCAACTCCACTAAATAGACTGAATTATATCTCGACTTAATTTTAATATGTTTACTCAGATCAAGATTATAGACACAACGGTTGATTTGATCTTGTGATGGGTTTTACGGTCCTTAATATAATGTTTCCGTGTTTAAGTTTGATGCACGCCACGGTCAATTAGTCATTCGGCATAGTTTAAGTCAATACTTATATAATATATGATATTATTTGATACTAAAATATAGATATAATAACAAACTAAAGGAAAAGGGAGGAAGTTTCGCGTTTAACGGACGTTTTTTGTAAGGACAAATAAACTTGGTATAAAGTTATAACTGATGATAAACAAAGAAAATGCAAAATGTTTACAATATCGTTGACAACACTGTCAATAAAATGATAATTCTGAAGTTTTCCTAATGACAAGCTGCCTTGCAAATAAACGCGGGAAACGTTATGCGTCCGAACAAACCATTCGTAAGCAAAATGTCTATTTGTAAACATTTTACATATTCTTGGTTTATGGTTAGTTATAACTTTATGCCAATTTTATTAGTAAGGCCGTTAATGACAAACTGGTGCAAAATAATCGCGTTTTTAAAACTATAAAAAGAAAGAGGACAGTGTTTGTAAGTTCAAACTCGTAAACGTAAAAAAACGTTAAGAACTGTCAAAATGCGACCCAATTAGTACGCTTTCGACTCACGTAGTTCGGCTCCTACAACGAATATCTGCTCCTTTTTATTATTATATCTGTATAATATATCATTAATATCGGTAAAATTTTAATGAAATCAAAACATTTCAAAGCCAATATTGGGTTTTTTTGCTAAATGATGAAAGTGTGTTTCAAAGATAACAATTGCAGTGCTACCAGATTGACTGATATAAAATTTTAATGACACAGATTTAAAAAAAAATTGGTAGTATTGTATTAGTTACTTAAGTTATGTTACTTATGTGTGATTTATGAGAGAACCGTATAACGCTTTATTTATAACTGTTTGCTATCCATTAATCTTTACAATAGTTTTATGTGCAATGATCAATAAATTTAATATACCTATATAGTTAGCAATGCGTCATTAACCTAGGGCCTACCATCAACTTTTAATAAGCGATGCAAATCCGATGCAGTTCAGTTTAGGTAGCCAAACTGAATCACTAAAATTCGTACCATGAAGTGCCTTTTACTGAATGGCGTTTGGATCGCTTATGATGAATGAACGAAATAAAATTGCGTTTCGAAACCTAAAATGATATAATTTTAGCGGTTTTTTTGCGTAGAAAATACTAAAAATACATTTTAAAATTGCGCAATTGCATCAAATTATAAACCATTAAGCCCTTTTTTATACTTATTAAATAATAGTAATATAAATAAATATAGTTCTTTGAATTACAAATTAAATGTGTTTACGTAAAAATAACGAGTTATGAACGCACATCATTGATGTTTGATTTGACAGGACCGCAGAGTACATTTTTTTTAATTCGTTCTTGCGAACAGGCTATAGCCCGGGCCCTTACTGCCTACTTAGTATTTTTCATTTTTGGTATTTATTTTCAGTATTTTGTTTTACAAAAAAGTCCTATAAAGTATTCTCATCTCATCTTTAATCAATAAAAATTTTCTTTTCTTTGTTTTCACTATTTTTTAAAAGTTATTAACAACACGATTCACTTTCCTCTAAGGAAGTAGCAACTTTTTTCGAATCGTTCACTTTGACAAATAAGCTATCCAGTTTAGGCTGAAATAACACCTCATGGTACGAATGAATGAACCAACTAAATCAGTTTGCGAAATTCAATCATCATTGCGATTTAATCAGTTGATTTGACGTCAACCTAAATTAGATAGCTCTAATCACGTCGTGATACGAAATAGCAAAGCAGTTCATTTTAGGTTGTCAATTGAAGCGCAATAAGAGTTCATGGTAGGCCCGCAGATCTCAAGTTAACGCGCACAACTTATAGCCTCCAAATTATATGCATTTAGGGACGTGAAAATATATTATTACATTAATTTGTATAGGATTAACATTATATTGAAAATCCAAAATATTAATAATATGAGGTAAAAATATAAAATTTGTCAATTACTATTTACATTTCTTACCCATTCGTAATATTGTGTGTATTTAATATTAATTATAATTTGAGTGTAAATTGAAGGCTTGGGACCGGTTTTCAATTTAACTGCTAAAATAATTTCTTGTCTGTTATTTCGTTTGAAGTGTTTTAAGGGAGTTGTTGTATAACTTTTATTCACCGGTTAATTCGGGTTAATCGTACGCTTTTTCTGGCGCTGTGTGTTTTTATAATTATTACTTTGATATCACTAAAATGGTAACTGTGCTCTGACATCTTAATCGGCGATTGCAAAGCCGTTCTTAACCGGTTTATTCAACAAACTTTTATAAAAACCGTAAAAATTTAAGTCGAAGGCAGATCAAAACTGATTGTTTCTCTATACACTTCAACCGGTTTGATTTTTTAAGTTTCCAAGCCTCGTTGTCGGTTACTTCTTTTCTTTCTTGATTAACGTTTTAGTGATAATAAAATATTTTAAGAATGGGTGATTCATAGAGAATAGTATTATGATTTAGTTACAGCGAATAAAATGTTAAATGATGATGTCTAATGATTATTGGCTTTAGGAGTCCTGTGCGTCCCAGAGTCCCTTGACGTGGACGCCATTGATAAGTGGCTGTGATAACCTGCAGTAGATTAGACAGTCTGTTCCCAGATACATATGTTAAAAGCTCTGGGGAAATCTAGATAGTTATACAGTATGGATTTTGCATATATGAAATAAATGTAGCTATATACTTATTATCGCATTTGCTGACGATACACCAAAAAATGTACGAAATTGGTGCAAGATTTTTAATTTTGAGCAAATATGAACGCACTGTAGAATTTTGTCACTAGGTCAATGATTCAATGAACTTGAAAAGCGACGTTGCCGCCCCGCGCGCTTCTAGTTCAAAGTCGCTGGTCCGTTCATTGGACAGATTTAAAGCGACGTTGCCGTCTGTTTTCTTCTCGCTCTGGCCACATCTTGCGGTGACTTCAAAAGCTGAAATCGTGCATCGCTCCAGAGGTCAATGTACGTTGTCAGTACAGAGTAGAGAGAGAGAGAGAGTTTATTCTTTCTAAATTTATTTAAATATTTTTTTTGTTAGAAAATTTAACTTTTTCAATTTAAAGTTTTTAATTACATAATTATTTTTGCGTTAATTCTATGCACTAGTATTACATATATTTTTATTTATTTCATAGATATGCGATCCATACTGTATATCATGTATTCGTAATGCTAATAAAAAAACATCATAGATTTATTCATGCATTAATGGTAAATAAAATTGATTGTATGTATTGGATGTTAAGAATACGTTTATTATTTAATGCCACTATTTTAAAAAAATTGTGGCGTACAAAAAAAAAAGTACTTAGTAACTAGTACAAAGAATTTATTTAATTCTCACGAAATAGTTAACTTTTTGTAATGCCATTATTGTAGCACAATAAATGTTTTATGTTTGAAACAACTGCCTTATATGAATTAGACTGTTTAATATTAATAATATATTCTTGAAATTCTATAGATTGATTATAATACTATTTGTGAATTTTTATAATAAAAATATAAAAACATTTTGTTTAATTATTTGTTAAGAAGTATCATTTGTGGTCCATCTTCTTCTTTTTACTTTATAATTGATTCAATGAGGCTTTCTAAAGATTGAATGTTAAAAATGCACACAATTTATTTATAAAAAAAATAACATGTAAACGCGTCTCCCTATAAAGCTATCAAAATTTTATATTAGGAGTGATTATCCATGTTTGACGTGTAATGACGTCACCTTTTGATTCAGTTCTAGATATTATTTTTTCTTTCTTGTAACGAAAAAAAAAAGATAAAAGATTTATTATTTAATTATCAAAGGCTTATTATTCTATCTTGCAATGAATATTTTTTACAAAAAGAGACAACATAAAAACACTACGCAATTTAATAAATAAATAATTATGTATATGTTATATATAAATGGATGATAGTGTATGTGTATGAGAGCGATTCGGAATATTTTTTCGTTATCTAGTGCCTAATATATTATTATGATTGTTTTCTGTATAATCAGGGTATCTTTTATTTACTTATTTGATATACAAATACAATTTATCAATCTGAATGCTGTTTTTATTTACAAAAACCACACTATAGAAGTGGAAATTTCATCAATTTTTTTTTCTGGTTTTGCCTAGTCTAATTCAATACGCAATAAATTAGTCAGCGCCGTTAAAGAAACTTTCACTTCAAATGTAGGCATATAATATCTAGAGAGAATTTTAATACTCAAAAATTGTTTTTTACTTTTAAAGTGAAACTTAATACATCGTCTCAAACTTTTTCGTCTGTGTGTTGCATGTCGCGTGACGGTCAGGCGGCGCCTATAGTTCGCAGCAGCTGACAGTGTAGTTGTAGTGTATATAATGTTACTCATTTGTGCCAGTGCTACACGCTTTTTTTAGTTGAATGTCTATAATGTGAAAAAAAGTTTCACTTTTACCGTGGTTTCATAAAACCACAATTCTTTTTTTCTATATAAATAAAATAAGGTATTGTCTTACTTTGGTTTTTTTGGTTACTATATAAGTGTAATTTCTAAACGGATTCAAAGCAGCGGAAGTTAGTATTACTATCCGCTTGATTTTTGCATGAAAGGGAAATAAATGTCTACTTCCGCGCCTCCATTTGAAAATGTTCGTAAACTTGTAACTGTGAGAGCGCTTTTACACCATCGTTTTTTTTTAATGAAAATAAGGGACGAGACGCTCAAGACGTGCAGCTGATGGCAACTGATACGCCTTGCCCATTACAATGCTGTGCCGCTCAGGATTCTTGAAAAACCCAAAATTCTGAGCGGCACTACAATTGCGCTCGTCACCTTGAGCCATAAGATGTTGTCTCCTTTGCCCAGTAATTTCACTAGCTACGGCGCCCTTCAGACCGAAACTGTAATGTTTACACATTACTGCTTCACGGCAGAGAGGTAGGCGCCGTTGTGGTACCTATTATCTAGCCGGCATCCAGTGCAAAGGAGCCTCCCACTGGTAATCGCTATCAGGGTCCGATCCGTACCCGTGAAAATAGGTCAGGTCCGGAGTAGTCGTACAACTATTTCTATGGTAGTTTAAGCACTAGATCTGGCTTTCGTCACCTGATTTCTCTCTGTCTACCGTTAATTCCATTTCAAAGAAGATCATGGACGGACCGAAGTACTCATAGTATTATTTGTATGTACGCTCGCGCACTGCGTCCGAACCGAATCCGATATTCCGAGCTGCGTTCGTGCACAGGCCGCTGGGCGATGATTTTAAAAAGTTCCATTTGAACGACGCTCCACCAGGACAGGGTGCACTAGCATATAGCATTGCCAGAATTTGACGCCCATTGAAAGGACTAATTATCAACGACGTGAATGCTCCGCTGTGGCTCCGCGTAAAATGTCATATGCCAAAAAGTAACCCTTGAATTGCTTGTTATTGGCTCACAGATCGGACTAGTGGGTAGGTTATATCCGAATTTGGTCCAAGATATCTAGATCTGTATTTTTACGGGTAAGTACGGATAGGACTGTGATCGGATAAAGTGCGAAAGCGCTCTCGGGATATGTAGAATAAGGTTACCCACAATTTGGGTAAAATTTTGTGGGGAAAAAAGGTTTTATTAAAGTACTGCTCGTACTATCAACAGCTGCAACTGTTGAAATTTCAGTCAAAACTAACTAAACACCAACAAGATCTGCAATTGAAATAAACTTCTCACTAATTTAAATATTTTGTTACTTATATTAGTTCTCTCCTTCCACTCTTAATAATTATCATCATTTAATTTTATTATTTCTGCTATATGTAAAAGAACTATAAGTCATAACTAAAGAGCAAGGTTGTAGCAACCAAAGATAAAACGCAAGCTATAAATAGGTACTCGTCTAATACAGCGGGTCTCGAATCTTCGAGCGATCAATGATCTTTATCAATTCTTCGGTCATTTGGGAGGTAAAGTGGCTCTGAATGAACTAGGAGTCAATAATAAAGTCCGTCCACATATGGAGTATTGTTCATATCTCTGGTCTTGTAGCACCCTTATCTATTCTATCAGTTCGAATCATTTCACCGCCTCCAACGGAGACCTGCCGGAAGGACCTCTTTGAATGGCTAGATCACTTGGTGTTGCTTAGAGACGTCGCTTCCAAGAGCTGTTTGACGTATTCCAACCGCCGGATTCCACCTTCGCACGATACGCCACAAACTTTGATATCATCCTCACCATCTGGATGGCGGGCGTCAAGGAACTTTCTGCCCTATTACCTAAGCTATGAGATATTTGATTAGTTAAAATCATTTTACTAAACAAGAGAACATATTAAGAAATAATAAGAGATATTAACCACGTTGTAATTTTAAACAGATTTTGGGGATATTCTATAGTACATAGGATCGCTTCGTTGTCTTGAAGCATTATGCCAAAATTTGCATTAAATACTACTCTCTACTATTAACCACTGGCGGCTGTCAAAGTGCTTTTGTGCCTGTTTGATATTCGTCATTTTGGCACTGTTGGCCATGTAGCGAGTAAAAATAAAATATTTACAAAAAAAATGTGTAAGTACCTACTAAATTACGTTGATTCTTGAAGTATAAATAACACGGAAAACGAATTAAATTAATTCAAAATGTACAAATACTTCAGAGTATTGTACGTTCCTTCGCAGCCATTTGTTTTATACGAAAAAATTAGTTCTCTGGACGCTCGCGAGTGACGCTTCAAATAGGCACAAAAATTTGCGGTCAAACATATGGAACAGCCTGTCCAGTGGTATTTATACGGGTCAGTGAATGTAGGCCAAATATTATGACACTTTAAAAT
>CATIXQ010000027.1:9838243-9891274 GCA_949711755.1 Leptidea juvernica
CAAGAAACTCAATTACTGTCTCCACTCTTTTAAAACAATATTTACACACAAGTAACGCGAAATAGTACCTACACAAAACTTTCAATTTACTGAAAAAAAAAAATCTCATTGAGTAAGTACCTAGGTAGGTACTTACCTACAGATGATGCACCAATGCACACACACGGTAATGAAAGAAAGATATTAAGCGAATATAAACTTTTTTTTTTGAGAGGAGGAAATACAGTTACGTATTTACGCACGGGGCACCGGAACGGGGCATAATATGTCGGTATATGTATGTATATGTATATGTATATGTATATGTATATGTATGTCGGTATATGTATATGTATGGGGTGTCCGCTTACGCGGACACCCCATACCGACTAAAACCTCCTCTATGCTGTTAGCCATGGCTTGTACAGCGACATAGGACATGGGCCGTGGAGGCCGCAAAGACTACGCAACAATAGTCACGGGGCGTCTCCTAAGGAGACTCGAACCTCGGACCGGCTGTGTGCTTGTGGGAAAACGCAAATATAAACAAAATAGAGTTTAAACTTAACAAAAAAGCAGGGTAATGGATGACATCATGGACCATCCACCCACCCACCACAAGTAGCCCCGGTTAAAAAATATTTTTAAACTGCAGTCCCTTCTATCTGTAAAAAGATCAAACAAATCAACTAAAAAGCGGCCAGTCGGCTTCGCCCATGAAGGGTTCCGTAGCAGCAAGTAATATAATATAAAAGTTCTTGTAGTTCGTTGTTACGATCTATGACGTATTAAAAATAAACTACCTACTCACTAGATCTCGTTCTAACTTAAATTTCCGCTGGAAGTTTGCATGGTAATGTACATTATATATATTTTTTAGTTTTATCATTCTTTTAGTTTAGCAGTTACAGGTTGTGTCCCCCAGTGGGGGACCCCCACACAAACTTTTTACCACTTTGGAAGTGTCACTCGTGCAAACTATTCAGTTTAAAAAAATGATTTTAGAAACCTCAATATGATTTTTGAAGACCTATCCTCAGATATACCTACCACACATTTGGGATTGATGTAAAAAAATTGAGCTTCTTCAGTTCTAAGTACGGGGAACTTTTTGTGTAAAAATCTTAATGCGGTTTACAGAATACATCTACTTACTAAGTTTCAACAGTATAATTCTTATAGTTTCGGAATAAAGTGGCTGTGACATACGGACGGTCAGACAGACAGATATGACGAATCTATAAGGGTTCCGTTTTTTGCCATTTGGCAACTCTAAAACGAGTAATTTTAATAGTTCTTGTTGAATTGAAGTTGAAACTCCGCACGGTAATTTTATTACGTACCTACTGTTAAATGATTTTAGTTGTTTTTTTATCGAAAAACGCCTTCCAAATCAGAAATTTTCATTTAGTTAATAAGTCCACGTGAACCTATCTGAACCCTCATAAATCTGTCAAACCCACCTTGTAGATACTGCGAGGTAAGTTGAAACCTGGTCTAGATTCAATTGAACCTAGAACGACGTGACATATGAATGGAAACTAAACAATATCTCAATGTGACCCTCCAGCGATCGCGTTCAATAGACCCTTCGATACTAAAGTTGAAAAGAAGTGTTGAAAGGGTTCCTATAACTCATTCTGTATCTCAAAGTGTGGTAACAGTTTCAGTAATGGAAAAGCCCCAAGCGTGTTGAAACAATTTATCATTTTTGTGAACTATAGCTGTAAAATGCGGTTATAATATCTTGCCTACTAATTCAATATATTTTGGTATGCAATTTCACAAGGGTGGATTGACTAGTTTGGACTGTATAAGTGCACTGGACTTAATGCCCCCTTAAGTTTTTTCAGTGTTTATAGTAATAATAATAATATTGACACACTTACACAAATTATCATGCCACAAATTAGGCATATAGCCTGTGTTATGGGTTGCAAGACAACGATATATTTAATACAATATACTTACTTAAATATACATGCTAAGTAGGTAGGATCGCTAACCACTCGGCTATACAGGTCGTCGTGCTTAGTAACTACTTATTTTAATTTAATCATCTGTTCGTACCTTCATTACTTGGTGCAAATTACTTGTAGTAGTGTTATTGCTGGATTCTTGCAGTAACAGTGTAGTGAAATTTAGTAGAATACGTCAACCATCACTCCAACCGCCTGCCTCATCTAGTTTCAAGTTCATGGCATCCCGTGTTTGGAATGATATTCCCCCGCCTCTCAGAAAATGGTTTAAGGAAGAATATAAAATGGTATTATTATATCAAATATTTTGTGTAGACGGAACTTCCATTAAGCAAATACTTTTCATAATTTTACCCTAACATTAGCACTTCCGATACATAACCTAAATATAAACACATACAACAATAAATTTGCCGTTCAATTCAAAAAACTGATCAGCTCTTATCTTTATAAAACCACTTCGATTACCACCAAGCCGGTCAAAATCCGTTGATTCGTTATCGTTCACGAAAGAAAACCGAAAAAAGTGTTTTTTTTTGGAATTACCTCGAAATTCCGAGTTCGGTCAATTGAAACTTCAGATGCTTTATGAGACTCAACAAACTTCGTCGGATACCGAGGAAAAATCGGTTCATTCATTCAAAAGTTATTGCCGTTTGAAAAAAAAAAATAGTGTTATATTAATCTATTGCCAGACTTTTGAGCTCGAAGGGCTAAAAAAATTTAACAGCTTACTCTTTGTCCTCGAAGAGCTTAAAATCGTCATAAATACATTTGAAGCGTTTAGGTATGGAATTAGCGGGAAGTTGCAGGGATGGTCTGTAAGGTCAACTGTTTTCCTATTTTTTACTCCTTAAGAATCAATATTCATATAAGGCGCCCGGTATGAAAAAAATATGGAGAGTAACACCTACTCATCAAATGGGATAGTAACGTTGTTGGTGCGCATCATTTCCAGTGATACGGATAACAACCATCATTTTTCTTTTCTTGTATTTTGAAGCTTTATTATATTATTGAAATTTATTTATTATTATACTTTCATAAAGTTAAGTTAAAATTCTATAAATTATGGAAGATGAATTATTGGAAGAAAGTGGTGTAAATAATAGTGCCGGAAAATCTAATAAGCACGTGGGTACTAAGTAAGTTACAATTCATACATTAATGTGACATGTATTGTATATATAAACATATGTGCTTTGTATTTATTGAATATTAAATTATCAATATAGTTCATACAAATTTATATGAGCTTTGCACATAATTAAATGTTTAATTTAATATGGAGAGTATATATAGCGCATTTCAAGTAAAATAGACAATTTTTAACCTAACCTATGAATATTTTTTTTATATCTATATATTTGTTTAAATTATACGCTTTTATTAGCTTCTGCTGCATGTCTGTTTGTAACCGACTCCATTGGACTTGATTTTGTTTAGTACCTGTACAAAGACAATAGTTCTTAAGGAGTAAACTCCAGTCGTGCGTCGGAGCTGACACACACACTTTTTTTAAAGTATGTTTTAGTAATGGTGGAATGTATGTTGTAGTTTCTGTAGGTAATCATAAATAAATAAATAAAACTGTTGTATAAAAAGACAGCATAATAAAGGTAACATCTATAAAATGACAACTTACACGATGTTCCTCATCATAATATTATATTTTCAGCTTTATTATACGTTCAAGAGCATCAAATACAAATGACTTTTGCTTAGCCTTTTTACCCAAACTCACCGTCTAATAAAACGGTCACAAATATTATGACGGAACGGTAGCAATTTGTCCTTTTTCTTAAGATGTCCTTACTTATAAAAGCTACCCTACACTTACGATAAGGAAAATGAAACTATATTTCGTTCTGCTGCATGTCCCATATTTATCGTTCCTTATATTTGTTATTGTTTTTAGGTAATCAGTCGAGAATTGTTACCTACGTATATAGTATGTACTCTGTTACTAATTATATTAATAACACAGAGTAGGGATGGTTTTTTTATGGAATAGGAGGACAAACGAGCGTACGGGTCACCTGGTGTTAAGTGATCATCGCCGCCCACAATCTCTTGCAAAACCAGAGTAATCACAGGAGCGTTGCCGTACTTAAATTACTTTGTTAAGACTTGTTTTATTGGATACTTTGTTTATAAATAAAACTAATGTTAAACTCTATTTAACTGCGTTCCAAGCCACAAGCATCACATTTTAAGGAATTTGTGTTTAAAGTTTAATAAGTATTAGTGTATTCCATACATTGTGGGTTGGACTACTAAGTCATGATGTCATTTAAAGAGTGACAGAAGAGCTGCCATTTTTGTCAGTCCGTTAATATGAATCACGTGACCAGTTTTGTGTTCTTAACTCAATGTCGACATGATTGTGGTTTGGAACGTTTTTCTGGAATTACGTCCAAATATAACTACTTACGTCTGTTTGTGACAGAAAGAACAGACACCACATAATACAATTTTAATAAAATAATAATAAAAACCTTAATTTGAACATCTGATACAATTACATTTTTTTATGGAATAGGCGGACAAAAGAGCGTACGAGTCACCTGGTGCTAAGTAATCACCGCCGCCCACAATCTCTTGTAACTTACCTTAACTTCAACTTAAAATAAACTTACGGGTTGAGCCGGAGTATCCTTAAGAGTGCATCCTCTATCCCTCGTCGATGTCGTCCTCACAAATTTCACTTCGACAACACAAAGTTGCTAATAAAGAATTACTGGCTTCGTAATTAAAGTTTTCTACGTTGAGAATGTAAATGTAATCTTCATGGTGACACCGTAGACAAAATATTGCTTACATTAAAAAACTTACTTTAAGACCAGCCCTAGAACATAATATTGTGTTATGATAGGAATCTAAATGAGATGGAACTAAAAGTGACTCAGGCCTATAAAACATGTCGCATCACAGGTGATTTACAGACCACCAGCGATTTATAGTGATATATTGTATTCCTCGGAAGCAACATAATGTGTGTAACGCAAGAAATTTGCACTTAGCAATAAGAAAGCTCATGGTCGCTCAGAAGGCAATGCAGAGGGCTATGCTCGGAGTTTCCCTGCGAGATTGAATAAGAAATGAGTTGATTCGTAGGAGAATCAAAGTCACAAAGACATAACCCAAATGATTGCGAAATTGAACTGGCAGTGGGCACATAGTCCGACGGGCAGATGGCCGTCGGGGCAGAAAAGTTCTCGAATGGCGACCACGTACCGGAAGCCGCAGTGTTGGTATGCCTCCCAAAAGACAGACCAACGATCTGGTCAAGATTACCGGATAACGTTGGATGAGGGCAGTGCAGGACCGATCGTTGTGGAGATCTTTGGGGGAGGCATTTGTCCAGCAGTGGACGTCTTCCGGCTGATGATGATGCAATACTTATACTTATCTCTACCCACTTCTTGAAGGAATTAATTAAGTATTGGAATATATTTCTTATTATGAATAAATCTCCCAAGTAGATACCATCATTTAAATTGTTTTAGCTTTTGGCAAAGATCTGCGATAGTTGGAAGTTTATAACAGTTATGAAATGCTCAATCCATTTATGACTCATAATTTTATGAACGCCGTACTGGCGGCGTGGCGGTTACTAAAATTTCTTCTCAAAACTTATTAATTATATTATCATTTACATTTAATATAATAAGCAACCATTGACCCGTTAAAAAATTTTTTTTAATGATTAAATAATTGTAGAAAATATTAAAGGTTCTTCTGCTGTCCTAGTCCATTTTCAGGTTTACACATTACCAAGTCTTTCTTACAAATCCCAATTACGTTATTCTTCAGGGGCCAAATCTACCTATATATCAATTATCAATTACCCGGCTTAGAGGTCCACTCATCCCGTTTCATTTACTTGCTACATTTGTTCTGCTAGACAAACAACATATTTCAGCGTTCCTATACAGGGTGTCCCAAAGTTATGGGTCATGAAGGGAAAGTACCTTAAATATCGAAGATAGGCTATTTTACTGAAAGAAGACTTTATGTTATTTTTAAAAGTTAGTAATTATGCATTCAAAGATTTTCTAAAAATTACTTGCCTCGTCTGGGAATCAAACCGACTTAAATGTTAAAAAAAAAACACCCATACTCTTATGATGCGAATCGAAAGAATGGCCAAGAACTAATAACTCTTCTTAAGTAACATAGTATTTTAAAAGAAAGAAGTCAATTAAGTGGGTATTTTTTTGTAAATTAATTAATTAAATGCTCAAAATGTGATCTCTCTTGTCTTACGCAAATCGTAAATCGCCAATCTTTTAATGAGTCCGCTGCCTGTTGATTTTCTTATCATTTTATGGTAAATACTCGATATGGCACAATTCTGTTTGTAACTCGCCCACGTTTTCCTATCGCTTTTTGCATAGCATATCTTTCACATATCCCCAAAAAAAGAAAAATAATGGTGTAAGGTGCGGGGATCTGGCCGGCCATCTAATCGGTCCATTTGTACCAATCCAAGTAGGAAAACATTCATTCTACGTTGTTCCTTTTTTTTAAAATACTATGTTACTTAAGAAGAGTTATTAGTTTTTGGCCATTCTTTCGATTGGCATCATAAAAGTAGGGGTGTTTTTTTTTTAGATTTACGTTGACTTGATTCCCAGACGAGGCAAGTAATTTTTAGAAAATCTTTGAAAGCAGAATTACTAACTTTTAAAAATAACATAAAGTGAAGTATATCTGAGATTAACAACAGTAACGATCGATAAACATCTTTACGCTTAATAGTTATATAGGCCGACCGTTTATCTGAGTCCTCGCCTGCGGGGTACAGGGGCGCGGGGGTGTGACGACAAAGGGGACTGAGACAGGTGCGGGCGGCGGGCGAATTTTTATAATCGCTCATTTCACTAAGCGCCATATCCATGATTAAAAATATAGGCTGTAAAACAACTTAAAACGCCCTCTCCGAAGCTTTCATGATTTTCAGCGAGAATTATTCTGATGCATAACGTTAACATATGTATCCTATTTTATAAAATTCTATGAACGAGATATAAAATTATTGTGAGACGGAAAATTATCAATCCACTACACTCACCCTGATGTAGGACGTCCAAATGGTCGGAAATCCAAGCAGTACCAGCACCGATGAACCGTGAATAAAGTCGATTTGAATAAATAAAGTTATAATAATTTATAGTTTATTATAAAGAAATTAGTTTAAAACTAAGCATGAAAATAAGTTTTGAACTTTTCAATGCAGTTTAAATAGCAAGAACTTCCAACTCCAAGTAATGGACACTTGAGTGGAAAAGGTTGAAAGTAACTTGGCAAAGATGTGAGATAGTTCTCAGTTCGTAATAGTTATTAAATGCTACTTTAATATAGAGCTTCAATAAATTCTTAGCAATTTTATTTTTGTTTCTTGTGAACTTTATTTTCTAACATCCGGTTTGTTGCGTTAGATACCTCTAGCTCTGAATAATATTTGTGTATTACCTACATTAATTTATTTACTATGTACTCAATTTGTTATGTATTTAAAGTAATTACCCTCACTTCTAGGATTAATACACAAATAAAATTTGAAAACAAAATTTTATAAACGATGCGTGACTCGAACCCACCTAACCGTTCGCGTGATATCGTCATAAAATCTTGTATGCTTGTTCAACTCTCAAGTTATGGCTTCATCTACAGGATCTACTTTACAGTTGACAACCTGGGGTTGAGCAGGGTTCGAGTCCCGCATCGTTCATAAAATTTTGTTTTCAAATCTTATATCTTTAAACGAGAAATTCTTGTACATATAATCTGAATCTCGGAAACGGCTCCAATGATTTTCATAATATTTAGTATACAGGGGATTTCGGGGGCGATTTAGGTTTCAATTTAAAAAAATGTAGTTTTATCCGTGTTTTAATGAGAAGCAGCTACAATAACAGAATACAAAGGTAAATTTCGCCACTATATACAAGACTATTTTAGCTCAGATGGGACATTGGGTGATCTGGAAAACCGAAGACCCCGATTCGAATCCAGATGTCCTATTCAATGACGTTCTATACATAACGTCATTGGTCCTATTAGTTTTTTTTTGTTCACGTTTTGTACATTCTTAAAAATCCGAGCAAGGCTCCGTCGTCCGGAAATTTTTATTACTATTTACTGTAGTATTTTGTTAGTTTTTCTAGTTATCATTACCGGACTGCTCTTAGAGGTTAATAATTAAACCTTCATGCCTATCTCTTACAATTCTGGTCCACAATTTTATAAAGTCTCTTATGAGGCCGTTGTTCCTTGGGGTACTGGGCTATTTACTATTTGGGATCATCTCTTGTCGTTTATTCTTTGTATATCTTTGTATGTACTCGTATGTCAAGCCTATTTTTATTTTAGTCATAGTAGAGATAAATCTTTGGCATTGTTTCTGATTGTAGGCTCAACTCATCTCGATTTCAACGGACTTCTATTTCTAGGTATTTAAATATTAATTAAATACAGATTAATCTATTAATATGACTTGAATTTGCTTATAAATATTTCAATTGTCTTATCATAACATTATAATCCTTTATTTTACGACTACAACATTTAGATTCAATAAATTGTTAATACTAAAGAATTATTTGTTTTGGAGCTTTTTAAATTAATTCACCTTACACAAATAAAATTTGAAAACAAAATTTTATAGACAATGCGGGACTCGAACCCTCGACCTCTGGCGTTCCGTGCCAGTGTTCTTCCAACTGAGCTAACCGTTCTAGTGACGTATCGTCATAAAATCTTTTATGCTTTATTTAACTCTCAGGTTGTGACTTCATCTACAGGATCTACTTTACAGTTGATAACCTGTTCAACCCCAATATTTTCATATTAGGAAATTGACTTGAGTTGTCGCTCTTGTAAATCTAAACAATTTGTTATGTTCTTAAAGTGATAACCCTCACTTCTAGGATTGGACAAAGTAGTTTGTGTACTAATCCTAGAAGTGAGGGTTATCACTTTAAAAACATAACAAATTGTTTATTCAACTTATAATTTATCAAACATAAATGTTAAAAATGTGGAATCAAGTATTTGTAGATGATATGGAATTATATCTACAGCTAAGAATAAAAAATACGTATGAGTTGACATGTGTCCTAAACATGAGCTCTCACATTTTTTATCATTCCAACCCAAATAAATTTTAAGAATTTCGTTATTGGTGATGTATTTTTTCCTCAAAGCTTTCTTTGTATATCCTTAACATGGATAGGACCTTTGTATTTAGTGTTCCTTTTTCGCTTGTTAGTTGATGTGTGCATGTGGTCTTTTATAATGCTACATACAGTGGAGACACAAATATAGTGGAGAGATGGGACTTCCCATAAACAGGTCCAAGACCTTTGAGATGTGGTGCTGGAGAAAGATGCTCCGTATCCCCTGGACAGCATTTCGATCTAATCTATCCATACTGCGTGAACTCAGGATCTCCTCGCGATTGTCTTCCGAATGTCTGCGCAGAGTTTTAGAATACTTCGGTCACATCGCAAGGAAGGACGATGGAAACCTTGAGAGGCTCATTGTGGTCGGCAAAATAGATGGGAAGAGG
Organism: Leptidea juvernica; assembly: GCA_949711755.1. NCBI lineage: Eukaryota > Metazoa > Arthropoda > Insecta > Lepidoptera > Pieridae > Leptidea > Leptidea juvernica. The sequence continues at coordinate 9,847,778 of CATIXQ010000027.1, forward strand.
CCTCGTGGACGCAGTCCAACACGATGGTCCGACCAGATCCGCTCCGCCCTCGACTCTACGGTTCACAATGCCATTCACACCGCTAGAGACAGGAATAGATGGAGAACGACCAACGTGAGAAAGTGATACAGAGGGGTGGTCACGACCCTCAGTACTGAGGATTACGACGCAGGGAGGAATATTTTGTCACGAGGCTTAACAACTTTATATAATACTGATAATACCGATTTTGATTTTACTACCCATTTTAAATTATCGAACTAGGTACTTTTACCAATGGGAGGCTCCTTTGCACAGGATGCCGGCTAGATTATAGGAATCACAATGGCGCCTGTTCCTACAGTGAAGCAGTAATGTGTAAGCAAGGACAAACGAGACTAAAGATCTTTTGTCTCAAGGAGACGAGCGCAATTGTATGTCGATCCCTTTTTTGGGAGTTTAAAGATTCCTGAGCGGCACTGCATTATAGTGGGCAGGGCTTATGAATTACCATCAGCTGAACGTCCTGCTCGTCTAGTCGCTTATTGCTCAATTGGTTAGAGCACCGGCACGGAACGCCGGAGTTCGTGGGTTCGAGTCCCGCAACGTTCATAAAATTTTGATTTTCAAATTTTATTTGTGTAGTTCCCTTATTGTCATAAAAAATATTTAATCTCTTATAAGTTCTAGTGATCTTTTGCTTTCGAATCTTCGAAATGCTTCCTTCGCTGCTTCTATTGCCTATTTAGAACGAATACCTACTACGTGAGCGGTAAGATCTTTTTCTGGCAGAGAAGGTTCCATTAGAAGTACCTATTAATTAGTACATAATGTCTACTACAAACACATTAGACTAAAATCTAGCACATGAAGAGTTACAAAAATATAGAATTTGCTCCATACCTACTTTTTGTAATGCTATCAAAGCAATTCAGTTTCCTTTAACACTCCACTCCATTTTAGTATAACATGAATGTTTAACACGACTTTGCCTGAAAATTGGTAAACATAAATCCAAATTCATACGTATAATTATTGTTTTCTTTTATATTAGACGACCTATATAGCCCAGTGGTTAGTGACCCTGCCTACCGAGCTAGAGGTCCCGGGTTTGAATCCCGGTAGATGCAATCATTTATATGATGAATATGGATGTTTGTTTCCGAGTCATGGATAATTATATGTATTTATAAATGTTTAAGTAAGTATTGTACCCATAGTACAGGCAATGGCTAGTTTGGGGCAAGATAATGTGTTTAAAAGTGTGTCAATATTTACTCTGGAATTGCAAATATTGTGCGGCGTTTTAAAATTTCATATTTAAGAGAGCTTAAGAAGATTATAGTTGTTAAAATATGCCTACTGTCATTAGCTAACATAAAAAATAAAATAAGAAATCACTTAAGAACACTTTGATGTTTCCATCAAAAGAAGGTAAACTCGAACGACAACCAGAATATGACAGCCCACACTGGATCAAATAAAATTCATTTCAATGTTTTCGTATTTCTTTTATGTCTTATTGGGAAATTAATAAAAAATTCTTATTGATAATTAATTAAATTGAGATGAATCGTTAATATACATTTACTTCCAATAATTTTATTAAAATAAGTTTGCTAATTTAATATTACAATCTCGAGGACATGTCCAATGTTGAATGCCAAACTTTACTTTTTCTTGTACAATAAAAAAATTGAGTTATTGTCATTTTAATTTTTTGTTTTATTTCGATTTAAAAAACAAAGTTCTTGTTGAAACACAAAAAAAAAGGTTTTTAAAATAAGCAGTATACTGCTATATTCATCGTTCATTATTCAAGGAAAAAATTCATGTTTCTTTCTGTTTAATTTATTAACAGACGCGAGAACATGTTCCGCTATAGGACACTTGAGAAATGAATTCATGCTTAAAATACGACTCGTACAGAGAAAGGGTCGGCCTTTTCCGTAACAGGGAAATAACCCATATTAGTAGTTTTCTACAGAATTACGTAAACTACTGTCACTGTGGATATCGAAAACCAATAAATAACATTATTGACGTGGCGTTTCAAGACTACCTCTTACTTGTAGATGAAAAGAGACACCTTTACTATTTATTCTCTTTATTTCTTACGTAATCTCTATTGAACCCATCAAAAACACTAACCAGAAAATATTAAATGAGCCGTACAAAAATAAAAAACGCTAAACGGTAAAATGGTGGTCTACCATTTTTATAGCGTTTAAACATCTATTGTTACATTAAGGCGAAGAGTAAGCAGAAAACACGCAAACATGGTGTTTTTAGACAAGTTTTGTGGTGAAAGTATAGCATTTCGAGCTATGAACACTACTTAATCCTGTTACACATATCCTTAAGTCTTATTTGTAGGTTGCTAATGCTTGCTGTTGGTTATAGTTAACACTGCCGAACCTTTTTGAACTACCACATTTCTTTAAAGTTAAACAAGTTTTTTGGCATGGCGTGACGCATTTTTTTGGTACTTCTCTCAGAAAAGTTATTCTTATAGCTTGTACTTTTTTGTGTAGGTTCATTTATTCAGATTAGTAGTGAATAACGAGGATTGTAAGCATATAAACTGTTTTCCACGCAAGAATTTTGAAAATAAACCCTCCTTGATAGCCCTCCTTATAGATGTCCACAAAGATAATAAAACTGTTGTATAAAAGCACAGAGACACATTAAAACTGTAATATTCATCTAAATCGAACAATAACTCATTCCTTTGTGTAGGTACTCACTCAACCTGACATTGGCTAAATGTTGATATTAACAAAAAACACTTTGACCAAAATATTTAGAGATACCTGTTCTAATATTTATAACTTTGGAAGTATACTGACTGGATTCCAACTTTCATAATTCATTTCACTCTTTCTAAGAGTCAGCAATAAATGTATACAAATAGAATTATGGTTAAACTCTGCTCGACTTGGAGATGTAAGTACTTGTTTAATTAAGGAAGGCAAAGTCAATCTTAATAATAGCAATTATTGTTCCTGGAGTTTACTCTTTAACAGATTTACATTTACAAGTCGAATGTAGAAATAATAATAAAAATCGTAAGTATTTGTAGTACATTTACTTGATATTCAATTCAAATAATTATTATATGTAAGTAAGCCACTTAAATAGCACTTTTGTGTGTTCTAAATTATTATTATAAATACTGAGTTAACGAATTTTATAAATATTTGTAAAACATCGTCATTTATATTTATTACACAACTTATTCTAAGTTAACTGAAGTTGAGCAGCGCTGATCCCAAGGCTCCAAGTGTTGATAGTAAGTGCCCATTTTACTGCAGTACCATGCAGGATTCTTGATTGAACCAAAAACTCTGAGTGGCATCACAATTCTGCTCGTCACTTTGAGATATTAGGTACGATTCTCTAGTGACTTTGAGATATAAGGTAACACAGTCTCAGTAGGCCAGTCATTGCACAAGCTACGGAACTTAAAAAAAACGTGTGTGAAACCTTCAAAAATGTTGGCTTCAAGATGGTCAGCACTTGTATAATCATTTTAAGATGTGCATTGCGCATGAACCTCTAAACTGCATATGCAGTCCTGGTACATGTTGCTAGGATGACATATGATTTCAAGCGCTATGAAAGACATTACCATCCACGCTACCATATTTATGTTCTCCTGGTGTCTCTGTAGCAATATGTCGTGCGCATGACGTCAGAATATAATAAGGTATACTCGCGTCATAAATAGACAATCTCTTCTTCAACTATGATCGCCTGGTACCAAAACACTATATAATGAGATTCCTATCTTATTTTCCCACGTTAAAATAGTGCCGCCTGCCGGCAGATAATCACAATTTAATTGATAGCCCAGACTTGCTGACGAAATTGTGTATTAATTAATGTACCTCGAAGTGCCCCTCGAAGCCAACGTCCATTTTTTGCACTAATGAAAGTAAAAATTCTCCAATCGAGCGAATGGCAAGAGAATATAATGAGTACCTAAATAAAATACCTGACTTAGACATTGGTGCAGATGGGTTTACAACATGTATAAATAAATGTACTAAAATTTATGAGAAATCAATGCTGTTGTTTTGTATTGGACTAAATTTTAATTTTAACATAATATTTAGATAAACTGTAATTTTACTAACATAATATTTAACTATTGTAATCCAAGTTGTATAGTATGGTGGGGAAGGTAACGGATAATGAAAGATGTATAACCCTGTAAGTAATCTGTACACTTAGATATATATATATTTTTATTTTTGTATGTAATTTATGTATTAGAGTGCGATTGTTGGGTTACCAAATAAATAAATAAATAAAGCTGTGGTACTCTCACCCACCAATTTGGCAATCTGTGCCCAGACGCCTCTCACTGTTAAGATTTTAGCACCAAACTTAATTACCCCTATTTTAGGACATTACGCCGTTAATAATGATGCCCCCGATGAAATGTGTCCAGCATGTTGAACTCTCGTGTTTCACATAATATTATAATCAATAGATGACAATAATCTCAGATTAATTGCTGTGATGTCCTCAGCTGTCGTTATAGAGGATTTATTAGCGTGTTATTTCTGTACAACACAATATTATACCAAACATATTTCGTGAAAGTGAATGTATTCCCTTATTAGTATTATGTTTCGTTGTATGAACTATTTCACAAAGATATTCAGTCTTCGGGTAATGTATTTAAATGAATATATTATGTTCACATATAATAAGTGAATATATATTTATACACATTCCCTCTCAACAATCTCAAAACAGCTCCATTGAATTCAGATAATGTGTCAAAAAATGGGACATGGTGAAGAATTGTTTTAGGCTGGTTCTGACGGACAACTGATGGTACAAGGCGCGGAAAATGGTGGACAATCAAATTCATATCTTAATACCTTGTACAAGAATGTCTTAGTAATAACTTTTTGGGCTTAACCTTCTAGTGGAAGCATGGCAGTGGGAACCAATATGTTGGATGGAAATTCATATCTATTTAATAAATACACATTAAAATATGAAGGCAGACTAATAAGTTAAAGTAAACTTATATCTTACAAGAACATTATTCAAAAAGATTTGTCTGTAATATTTAGACTTAACAATCATATACTTACATATATATTATTATTGCTGAAAATGGTCCTAAATAAAATAAATTATTAGTAATAATAATTGTTAGTGAAAAATATTTGTTATTTCGTAAGATTTTTGATGAAAGTCATCCCAAACAAAAGAACGTTGTATGTATGTATTTTGTGCGTATATGCAAAAATCAAGCTAAGTTTGCGACGCGGACATCTAAACTTATATGTTTAATGTTAGTTTTAAGTAGTTTTGTGCTCCTCAACAGAGTACTGAAGTTATTGTTAGAGTTTAATAACTTTGTTAATACTGAACAAAATTTGGGATATAAACTTGTGTAATATTCATTAAACCTAACTTTCTCAAATTTGTATAACTAGCGAACTCATGAATCGCATAATTTAATTTTAGTGTTACAATTTCAATTATATATGTTAATAACTATACCCTAGTCTAAGTGTTATATGTAGAATTCATACCGTTGGACTTCTACTTAGTTAAAAATATGAGTGCAGCTTCTGAAAAACCGAAAATGGAGAAGTATCTTGCAGAGGATTTTGATATGATTTCACAGCTTTGGAAAAAGGTACGATAATAGATATATAATAGTTTATATAAAACTTATAATTTTACAAAATATGTATATCTATACGTCACTCGAACGGTTAGCTCAGTTGGTTAGAGCACCGGCACGGAACGCCGGAGGTGGTTTCGTGTCCCGCACCGTTCATAAAATTTTGTTTTTCAAACCTATTTGTGTATTAATCCTAGAAGTGAGGGTTATCACTTTAAAAACATAACAAATTGTTTATAATTATATATCTACAGGATATAAGTAGAAACTTCTTTCTTTTTACATTTCTTTTTTTATAGACAGTGCAAAAAAATCACCAAAATAACCCAATCCAGATAAAAATTGTACGAAAACTTATTAATTGTACACCAATACTATTTAAAATGATACAGTTTTGTTAGTTTTGTACAGAAAATTAAATTATAATTATTTTTAAATCAATTAAAAATGCTTCTCTGAATTAACACAATGGCGATCTTGTGCGGGAGAGATAACCCAGCTCCGCTTGATTGCTCAAGGCCATCGGCTCGGTCCCCAGCCTTAATACTTACGTTAATTATTGTACGGAAAGTGGAATGCTTATATAAAAAGGTTTCTTATTTTGGAATGCTTCACTTCATTCGTAATTCGTCATTCGATCTTCTCTAGATCTGTCGTACCTACTTAAGTTGATTTATTGGTTATCAGCAAATAAAACTTGAAAACAAAATTTATGAACGATACGAACGAACGGGACTGGAACCAGCGTCCGTGCGAGCGCTCTTTCCACTGAGCCATCCACAATTTTATTTACGTAATTAATCCCTGAAGTAAGAGATCACTTTTAAATTATAACAAATCGTTTAAATTTGAAAGAGAAATTAGTTAAAATAGAAATATTAATTATAAATATTTCTATCACCTTCTTTAGATCTCTATTTGTTAGCTATCAGTTATTTTAATATCTTTTGGTAAAAACACTCGCGTTTAAATTCATTAGATACAATATGGACTTAATAACAGTTTTATAATATTATAACATTTAACTGTGTGCCGCTTAGTAATTAAATAAACGATAAGTCTGAATAATTAAGAAAAATTAACTCAGACAAAAACTATTCATCAGAAAGTTAATTTCAATGAAATATCCTGAAATGACCTTTCCTAAAACTGTCTGATCTTTGTCTTTACCGCAATTTCACCACAAATGGAAATTTCGTCTTTAAAGATACTAAATTTATTTTTGCTCGGTTGGGTCGAGTTTTTTGTTGGGCGATGTATATGCTTCTACAATATGATCCCAGAAAATGTACAAAACAAATGTTTTACGAAATTTAAAAGAATCGTTAAAAAACGTTTGTGTGGGAAAGGTTACTATAGCATAAACGATTTTCTTAATGTCACCACGGACTGGGAATAAAGCGAACACCCTTAGGCTCTTTAATTATAAATGTTTATTGTACGATATTACATTGTAATCCATATTTTTATATAAAAAAAAGCCCGCTGAGTTTCTTGTGCCCATTCTTCTCAGGTCTGAGGCAGTCTCTTTTGAATGGGGGGTAGTTTTTGACATTCAATAAGTGATTTAGAATCCTATTTTGAATAAAAATATTTGAATTTGAATATAGATGGTATGATTGAAATTAACAGTATTTTTTATTATAAGTATTACAATTTATTTATAAACAAAATTAGAGTAATACGTCACTACTTAGGTTACTAATTAAATTGAAAAAAGTGAAAATAATGCAAGACTTAAAACGAATAAATATAACTTAGCAGGTTTTTTTGTAATAGGTAAACTTTTAATCTATAATTAATGTTGTTAAATTTATAAATATACTATCTGACCCGACAAACGTAGTTTTGCCAAATAAATTATTTTTAGTGTTCGACCGTTTTTTCTGCGACTTACTTTTTACTACGAAAAAGACTTTTAATTTTTAAGGTTAAATTATTAATCTTATTATTCTCGTTTTAATAATGTGTGTTGTAGTATTGGCGCCGATATCCATTAAATGTATTTATGTAACTCCTACGAGTTTTTAGCCGCAAACATGAATAGCTCGCAGATTGCAGATTTTTTCTTACTTTTGGACACTTATCGTTATATTTTTGATAATTCATTCTATATCTTTACAAATTAAAGCCTATATGTTATTCTGATGTGTAAAGTATGTTATTGTTAAGTTTCATTAAAATTTATTCAGTATTTTATGCTTGAAGTATTACACACACAAATTCCTCAAAAAGGAACGTCCTACGTTAAACATTAGAATCACGAACACGTTTTCCTTATGATCTCTTCTGCTGTCTACGGGGAGAAAGTGAATACTTGGAAGGATGTATTTTACTCTGATTTCATCGTCAAAGGAGCTGTGTGATAAATGATTGTCCATTTATCTTTATCCACACCCTTTGTTATTGCGGACTTTCTTTCTATTACGTCTTTTATTGGGATCCTGATTTCTCGCTTGCAATTCTCAATATAAATTGTGCTCTTAGTTTTATCATTATCTCGTGGACAGATTTCTAAGAATCTATTCCAATATCCAAATTGTTTTTATGGAATAGGAGGACAAACGAGCGTAAAACTGGTGGTAAGTGATTAGCGCCATCCACATTCTCTTGCACGAGAGCAATCACAGGAGCGTTGCCGGCCTTTAAGGACGGTGTACGCGCTTATTTAGAAGGTACCCATGTCGTATCGTCCCGGAAACACCGCACAAGGAAGACCATTCCACAGCTTTGTAATACTTGATAGAAAGCTCCTTGAAAACCGCACTGTGGAGGACTGTTACATATCTATATGGTGCGGATGATATCCTAGCTTGTGGCGTGTCGTGCGAAGGTAGAATTAGGCGGCAGGAAAAATTCCAACTTTAACGTTGACCGTTGCCTCTGTTGTGATTGTAAAAGGACATTCAATCAAAATAAATTATAGTTGTATAGAACTTGGTTAACCCCTTGGTAATCTTTTCACAAAGTAAAAGATATAGGATGTTGTTAAAATAGTCAAGCATTAATTTATAAAAGCGCCGGACTGCGTTTTCATCTAAGTCCTTACACAAACAATGAATTCATTTTTTTTTATGACAATAAGGGACGAGACGAGCAGGACGTTCAGCTGATGGTAATTGATACTCCATGCCCATTACAATGCAGTGCCGCTTAGGATTCTCATAAAACCCAAAAATTCTGAGCGGCACTACAATTGCGCTCGTCACCTTGAGACATAAGGTGTTAAGCCTCATTTGCCCAGTAATTTCACTAGCCACGGCGCCCTTCAGACCGAAACACAGTAATGCTTACACATTACTGCTTCACGGCAGAAATAGGCGCCGTTGTGGTACCCATAATCTAACCGGCTTCCTGTGAAAAGGAGCTTCTCACTGGTAATCTCTAAACATTGATGCATACAATATACGATAATTTGTATTTATACAATCAATTATTTATTACGTTTTATGAAATAATTTATATTATTTAAAGAATGAATAAAGAATTTATGTTTATTAAAAAATATCGGCTCTAGTAAGAGGCATAAAAAGGTATAAAAGCCATCTATTTTCTCACTAATACCACGTAAGATATACGTATTTATAGAGATTTTTTTTTAAATATTTACCAAAATGCAGTTATTGTAGCTACAATCGACAAATTTTAGTAAACATAGTATTTTTTTTTACAAATATTTCATCTGATTATCTATCAAATTAATAAAACTGAATCATATGAATTGTTTAACTAGACCTATCTCTTTAGTAGTTACTTATTTCATGATATTACTTAATAAACTTAAATCACGTGCATCGCGGACTGCAGTGAATCTACCCTAATTCTCAATGTTAAAATAAAATCGATATGTAAAAGCAATTATTAGAAATTTGGTAGTAAAGAAATAACTTGTATGTGCAGTTGTTCATCCGAGTTAGTATTGTCATTATACATTTGTTTGCTAAGTATAACAGTATAATAATATTAGTACAGTACCAGTGATGTTGTTTTGCACCAGAAATATGTACAAGTTGAGGTGTTTGTCCTAGTCGATGTCTTATGGCGGGTACCGGAGAATAAGACATCCCATCGTTTGTCTCAGTGTTTCGGGCCCTGGGAGATGTAATCAGAGTTGATCATATTACACGACACCTGATAGTGATGGGCATGAAGATAACACGGAGCATTTTAAGGTGTTGCCTTTTAAGTTATTTTTCCTCCGGTAATTAGTTATTGGATAAACGTTAACGATACGGGCATACTCATACAGGCCTTGCTTAGTTAAAAAACTCTCCTGGAACTGAATGTCACAAGTGAGAACTTCTTAGCTTCGAATAAATTATAAAAATTGTATTTGGATTGTTAAGAAATATTATTTATTTAAAAATAAAAATTTCTTAAGCTGTTTTACATGATAAGGAATAATTATTATCTACACAATACAATCCTCTTTATAAATACACACTTTTATCAGATTGTATAATTGGATTATCATTAAAAATTTCATAAATTTACATGCATAATTCTCTCAACAATTCTCTCTTTATTAGATATCACTGTCAATTTATCATCATATTAAAAAAACTATATGGTTATTACCTATGGTGTGCTAAACTAAGAAAGAATATTAATTCAATTTTCAAATTCATTTTTTTCCTTTTCGTGGAGAAAATGCCCTACACACACATAATCACACACATACATTACATTTACACAAAATTACAAACACACATACATATTATATCACCGCACTCGCCGGCGAGTGCGAAGTCTTTTCAAACCCTTAGAGTCCATTGGACTAACAGATATATTAGATCTTCTCCGTCCAGCTTAGAGAGCAGGCAGTCAGAGGTTCGAGTCTACTTCCGAGACATTTTCGGCCTCCAAGGCTCCCCGCCCGGCTTCGCTGTAAAAGGCTGTAGGGGTTGTTTACACCCGAGTCATAAGTATGGGCCCCGTTTAGGTGTCTTCAATACGTTAATGTATTAAACGTTAATCCTCTGCACAAAAAAAAATGAGAAGAATTTCGTGTACTGTGAACTAGTATAAGGGGAACCTCTGTCCGTTTGGAAAGTCAACCCATTATTGTAATTAAGCCTGACATCGCTTTACATAATTAAAACGTTAACCCATTTTTATTTTTGTAACTGATTTTATTTAAATACTACTAATAGTATAACCCCCTTATTCATAATAGTCTGCTAACTTAAAGCATTGCTAATTCGCACTCTGTCTTCTTCTATTGTACCTAAGTCAGAATGAGAAAAAACACTCTTTAGCGGCTGTTTAAAGTTAGCGGACCATTATGATTTAAGGGGGTAAATGTGTAGGTCGATATTGTGTTTCTATAATTCAATTTCACCTCAGGTCTCTAAAAATTTATATATGTACTTCTACCAAACATTAATTATCACTTATTTCATATTAACACTGCCTTTCATATTATAGATCCTTGTTACAAATAGTTTGTGATTTTACTACCTCTGCTTTGACATAAACAACGCAATAATTACTTGTTTACGACTTCATTCTACCATTAAATATGACCCATACGAATAATGGAATTTTCCTTTAAACAAACATTTGCGAGGAATTGATAAATAATAATAGTTTTATTGGATCACTTTCATATATTAATTTATGATTGTACTAACAGTACCTAAGTAAGTGTATGAAATAATTCTTATAATCTTTCGAATATTCTAAAATGAGAACAGGCCAACAAAAGTGAGGCAGGCGAGAAACGTTGGTAAAAATTTATCGCATTTTTTTTGTCAGCTACAGGTCCCATCTGCACAATTCCACTTGAAGATCAAAAGAGTGTTAATGCCGAGTGGTATTCTACTATTTGTTTACCTAGGGTGTTTTGGAACACTCCCCGTGATAGACGATGAAGCGATGTCTCTACTCAATGCCAAGTGATCTAGTCGTTCACAGAGCACGGGGTCCCCGATAATTCGAGCAGCTTGGCGTTGCACGCGTTCAATTGGATCGACCTGATACTTGGTTGTACCAGACCAGAGATGACAGCAATACTCCTCAAGTGGCCTGACCTGCATCCTGCGCTTTGCAGAGCGCCAGAATTTGGGCCGGCTTGAAGTAGTGCTCTTATAACCCAATATTGCCTTACGTTTAATTAAATGTTTAAACGTGTTTTAGCTGTAAAATGGTTCATGTTTATGAATTTAAAAAGGGGACTTATACTGCTCTACACCTGTAGATTAAAAGACTGATCACGGTTAAACTCAACGGTCCTGCTTTTATATCCTGGTTTTACATATGAACAGTTTTCAATTGAAACTCATTATTATTTTAGCAACTTAGATGTGTAGATACATATTCATATAAATAAAAAAATACGATCTACGTACCAGAGCATCACCACTATAAAATTCGTACTTAAATTTAAAATGGGGTACTCAATTAAAAACTTAAAATGCATTTATAATTTTTTTGCATTACAAGTTTCTTTTCATAAATATATTACCATCCTTAGGTATTACTTTGCTTAAAATTTCTCTCTCGGGAAAACGTCGACCAGTGCCGGGAGAAACTTTGTCTTCTATCGAGTCCTCTCTCGAGAAGGACGCGGAATGGGGTAAATTGAACCTTGTCCAATTTAGCCCCATAAGACTCAAGTTTTGCGCGTTTACCTCTAAAAAAAACGCCATTTGTCGTGTCACCGCTCTTCGATAACACCTCCCTTAAAGCCTCGCCTAGTATCGGAATACTGGGTCTCGAAATCTCGAGCGATTGCCAATTCCGTGGCCATCTGGAGGGCAAAGCCAAATTGGCTTCGAAGAAGCTGGGCGTCATCAATAGAGCACGGCAATACTTCAAGCCGGCCCATATTCTAGCGCTCTACAAAGCGCAGGTCCGGCCACACAAGGAGTATTACTGTCATCTCTGGTCTGGCGCACCCCAGTATCAGCTCGATCCATTTGACCGCGTGCAACGCAGAGCAGCTCGAATTGTCGGGGACCCAGTGCTCTGTGAACGGCTGGATCACTTGGCGTTGCGTAGAGACGTCGCTTCATTTTGTGTCTTCTACCGCATTTATCACGGGGAGTGTTCCGAAGAGCTGTTCAACCTGATTCCTGCCGCCGAATTCCACCTTCGCACGACACGCCACAAATTAGGATATCATCCCCACCATCTGGATGTGTGGCGGTCCTCCACAATGCGGTTTTCAAGGAGCTTTCTTCCACGTACTACAAAGCTGTGGAATGAGCTTCCTTGTGCGGTGTTTCCGGGACGATACGACATGGGTACCTTCAAAAAAAGCGCGTACACCTTCCTTAAAGGCCGGCAACGCTCTTGTGATTCCTCTAGTGTTGCAAGAGAATGTGATCGGCGGTGATCACTTAACACCAGGTGACCCTTACGCTCGTTTGTCCTCCTATTCCATAAAAAAAAATGAGCTTCAAATCATTGGTACCGATTTTATAATATAGACCACATAAAATATAAAATCACCTAAATAAACTCCATTAATAAATTTAGGCCATGTTATGAACACTATTACTCAAATACATGTAGTAAACTTCAATTAATTATTCTATGAGTGGTCGTTAATGCGAGCCTATAACTTGAAACAAACGATACCCATGTGGCTAATTTATAGATACCCTTAGTCATTTATTGGTAAATTTGATCTATTTTAATTATCAACCCACAGAGTGGACTAAAGTAATCACCAGAATCTGCGATAAAAAGTATAAAGCAGTACAAACAAAAAACCTCAAGAATTATAAGAATAACAATTTTTCAAATTTCACCGCTAGTTTTAATGTATTCATAATCGGAAGTATGAAGTCGCAGCACGTACAAAGGTTAATAAATGTTACGTGACATCACTAGGTGATGAGCCAACGGAAATGATGTTTATATAATACCTGGTTCATGTCTGTTTTCTGCCTTGTTTTTTACGAAAATAAGGGAAGAGACATTGACCATTATAATGAAGTGCCGCTCAGGATTCTTGAAAAACGCAAAAAATCTTAGCGGCTATACAATTGCGCTCGTCACCTTGAGACATAAGATGTTAAAGCTCACATCCCAGTAATTTCATTAGCTAAGCGCCTTTCCGACCGAAACACTATAATGCTTACACATTACAGTTTCACGGCAGAAATAGGCACCGTTATGGTACCCATCATCTGGCCAGAATCCTGTGCAAAGGAGCCTCCCACTGGTAAACCTACCGCATTATTTACGGGAAGTTTCTCCAAGAGCTGTTTCACAAACTTAGATCAACCGCAGTGTCTGGATTTGTGGCGTTCCTTTAGTGCGGTTTTCTAGGTACCTTACGCCACGTGCAGCGAACCTGTGGATTGAACTGACGAGGTGTTTCCCAGACGATTCCCTTGGTTGGCAACACTCCTGTGATTCCTCTGTGCTCTACGATACGTACAATCTATTGTCCTCGTCGTGCATAAAAATTGTGTTAATAAGAGTTACTTTATTTTCGTGAGGCATTATTAAATATACTTAATATTTATTTAAATCGGATTCACCATCGCCAAGGTGTTGCTATCTATTTTGCGTATCTCTGGATGTGCTTGGTGTTTTGCCCGCTGTTAACTCTATCGCCAGTTATATCCATTGCCCTTTTAAACTTTAAATAAATATAAACCAATATAACCGATTGAAATAGATGTAATAAATCATCTCACCTCCGGAAGACGTCCACTGCTGGACAAAGGCCCCCAAAAATTTCCTCTACGGTCGGTCCTGCGCTGCCCTCATCCAACGTATTCCGGCGATCTTGACCAGATCGTCGGTCCATCTTGTGGGGCCTACCAACACTGCGTCCTCCGGACCTTCCCGAACGCTGCCCATCCGAGTTGGATTCGACTAGTGACCTCTTTTGCGAAATTGGACCTGCCTAACTGGATTGTTTGTCCGAGGTAGACGTATTGGTATTGGTATTGGTAAAGGGCGCCTGTTTCCGCAATTAGACCGCTTAATTGGGTCCATTTTGCGTGCAGTGTTGGCCAGTCATTCCAACCAGCCCAGCTCCTTCCAGAAGTTCAGAACACTCCTGGGGTGTTCGCAGACTTCCTGGAGCGACCTTGTATTTACTAAGGTTTGTGCCCGTTGGTTGGCCACCCCAGCACATTCCAGGATTACGTGAGTGACCGTTTCATCTTCGGTTAGACAGCCCCTGCACTTAGGACTATCCGTAACGCCGATTGTAAATAGGTGTTTGTTCAGTGATGTGTGACCCGTTAGGGTGCCGACCATAATTCGGATGTCGTGTCTGTTTAGGCTAATAAGTCAACGTGTCAGTTTGGGCGATAGTGCAGGAATCGCCTCTTTCGACTGTCTGCAGCCTGAGACATTTGTCCATCGGGTTCTATGTAGGTTTTTGGTGAGAGAGCGTATCCATGACCGCATTTGGCTGAAGGGTAGCGGCAGGACTGGCCTTGGGCCAGCCACTTGCGTTTCCGATCCCCGCCTTGCAAGTTCATCCGCTGCATCGTTCCCCAACGAACTGCTGTGTCCTTTGACCCATTACAGAGTTACCCAGTTGTAAGAGGCAGCTAATTCTAAGGATCGGTGACACTCGCATATCAGCGCTGAGTTATAGGTGTTGCTCCCCAGCGCAGTCAGTACTGCCATACTATCGGATAGAATAATCCATGTATTTTCCTTCTTAGTATCGCATCTGCAGCTTCCTTGATGGCTATGCATTCGCATTGGAATATGGAGCTGTGTATGCCTAAGGGTATAGAGGTGTGTATGTTCAGTTCTTGTGAGAAGATGCCAGCTCCAGTTCCGGCTGCCATTTTGTAACCGTCTGTGTAAATTCTGAGTTCATTTACACCTGACTGGTCTGCTCCCACTTCGAATAGTTGAATACGGTAATTCTTTTGAAAGATGTGTGTTTTGGGTGTTCTATCACAGGGTGCCTCACAGAGTGGGAAATCCTTCCTTACTCTGTTCCAGAGGTTTCCTGTGAGGCAATCATCATTCTTGCATACACCCATCAGCTTCAGGCGGAGAACCGACATTGTCGCCTCATGTTGGATATGTATGTCAAGCGGTGTGAGCCCTAAAATGGTTTCTAGGGCAGACGTTGGCGTAGTGCGCATGCTACCAGTTATGGCTGTGCAGGCTAGCCGTTGGAATCGCTGCAGCTTGGTTTGTACGGTTGTTAGCTCTGTCCTGGGCCACCAAGCTATTGCTCCGTAGGTGATAATTGGTCTAATAACTGCTGTATATAGCCATTTACATATCTTTGGAGCAAGACCCCAGGTTCTCCCTACGAGTCTTCTACACTGCCAAAATATTATACATGCTTTTTCGAGCTTGTGGTCTATGTGTTTATTCCAAAGCAGCTTACTGTCCAGTATGACCCCCAGGTATTTAACTTCTTTAGTAAGGCTTATCTCGGTATTGAACAACTTAGGTAATGTAAGATTGCCAAAATTGCGATTGTTAGTGAAAAGTATTAGCTCAGTATTTGATGGAATAGCGGTTAGCCGATGTTGTGTGCACCATTCTTCGATTATCTTAAAAGCAGATCTCATGAGATTACATAGGACATTCTCGAATGGACCTGTTATTAGAATGGCGAGATCGTCCGCATAGCCTACTGTGTATAGTTTCTTTCTGTTTAGCTCCGCGATGAGCTCGTCGACCACAAGGTTCCAAAGAAGTGGAGAGAGTACCCCTCCTTGTGGGCATCCAGTTGCCACCACACATATTGTGCTGGTGTTCACACTAAAACGTATCGCTCTGTACCTCAACATGTTGTCTATCCACCCGGCAATTGTAGGATCGACATTGTGTTCAGCTAGCGCTTGGCCTATGCTAGTAAAAGGAGTTTTGTCAAAGGCGCCTTCAATTTCAATAAATGCACCTAAAGTTGATTGTTTACGTGATAGACCTTTACCTACAAGTGATGTAACGCAGTAAAGGGCAGATTCAGTTGATTTGCCTTGACTATAGGCATGTTGGTTGATGTGAAGTGGTTTGTGTAGGAGAGCATTTTCCCTATCGCAAAGTCTTTCTAAAGTCTTCACTAGGAAGGATGTAAGACTTATTGGTCTGAACGATTTGGGATTCGTGTTGTCACTCTTGCCGGGCTTAGGGATAAATACTACTTTCACCTCCCTCCATTGGAGTGGCACGTATCGGTGTGCCAGACAGGCCCTGTATATAGCTGTGAGATGCAGGGCCAGCACCCCGGTGTCTCCCCATTGTAGCAGCCCCAGAAAAATACCGTTAAGGCCACCTGTTTTAAATGGAAGAAAGCTATTGATTGCCCACATTACCTTATCTGTGTCTACCACCCTGTGAGCTGTAGTCCAATCCGTCCGGTCCGGTGTGCTACTCTGCGACGCCTCATTCCATGACTGGTTGTTGGTGATGCGGCAGCCAGGGAAGTGAGTTTTCAGGAGCAATTTGCAGGTCTCGGTGTCGGATTTGGTGTACGTTCCGTCAGATTTTTTCAGGCAACCTAAGTCTCGCTCTGGGTCGCGTGAGAGTATGTTTTTAACTTTAGCCGCTTGATTAGTGGATTCTATACTGGTGCAGAAGCGTCTCCATCCTTCCCTCTTCCTATCACGGATACGCTTCTTGAACCAGTACTGGGCTTGCTTGTACGCGTCCCAGTCGTCTGGTGCCCGGGTGTTCTTGGCTCTGTTGAACAGCTTCCTTACTTTGCCTCGCAGCCTTTCCAGCTCTGGACCCCACCACGCAGATATGTTGCTTGAAATGGACTTTGTCGAAGTAAGAGGGCACGTCTGTTCATAGCTGTTGATTAATGCATGAGATAAGTCAGTTATATGTGTGTTAATACCCGCCGTGCCGTTGTATTCATCCGGTAGGGTGATGGACTGAAGCTCATTCTTTGCGCGGATTACGCCTTGGTAGGGCAGGTGTTGCCTCCGATGTTATTCAGACCACATATTTTGCCATGTCTAATCCACGGCTCTTGGATTAGGGCTACGGTCCCGGTGTTTTCCTCCAGCACACTTCGCAGGTTAGCCGTTGCGGTATAGCTGTGCTGGAGGTTGGTTTGCAGTATTTTAAGGAGTGGAGGGAGATGGGTCTGGGCTGCCATCGCTATGCAGCAGACTTTCCTTCAGCTCCTTTAATTGATGGTCTTCCCCGACCCCTTGCTGCCACCAGTCCTTGGAGTGCGGCTTGGTCTCTGTGGGAGCTCCACCCTCTTTAGGAGTGGTGGTCACAGAGACACCGTCTGTCCCCTGACGAGTGGCCGCAGGGGCTGTGCCTGAGGTGAGATCTTGTCCACCCTCCGGCTCGTCATCCATACGGATGCCGGGCGATGCCTCAGGAGCAGGCGAGGTAGGCAGATTCGGCTGCGGTGCCGAGTCCGATTTGGGTTTCGGAGGCTCGCTGCCCTTACCTTCCTCGTCGGGGAAGTGTACATATATGGAGCCACATTTGCACGAGACTCGTCGGTCTCGTTTTTTGAGCTCCACTAGTCTTCTTCCGGAATACCAAGGACGATGCGTGCTTTTCCATTTTCGTATGGTTCTGGAATATGGTACAGACTCCAGGTGTGGACGTTGTACCAGGGATTCTGACCGGTGAATCTGATTTGAAGTAGGCTCAGATTTTCGCCCTTGGTGAACCTCGGAATGATCATCACCGCCTTCACCTTCCTGGGAATATTGGCTTGGCGCCGAACAACCAGTCTGGTGTGTGGCGGTGGCGAGCTAATCTTTGCGACCGTTTTTCTAAGCCATTCCACGGTGTACGTATCCTCGCACCAAAGCTTGAGGGTACCCTCACCGTGGTTGGCTCTGCCTCTGAAGCTGGGCAGCCTTAGCGGGTCTGTAGATGAAGTGGCGGCGCATATGTCTGCATCTATCGCTTCCTCTATAGCCATCTGGATTGCCTCGGCTTGCTCAGCTTTGATGTCTATAAAGGGCTCATTCATTATAACGACTAGCAGGTCGTTAGACTTGCGTATGTCCGCATAATTTATGAGGCCCTTTTTGGGAGTGGCCCGCGGGTTCATACGCGTGCGCTTTGCGTCATCACGTGGTGACAAAGTGTCATCAGGGCGAGCTCGTTTGTTGCCCTTGGGAGGGTGTGATCCCTGCCCGGAAGCAACTCGAGCTTCTGCCCTTTCGTGGACTAGTCTGCCCGCGCGTTACCCGCGCGGCCTTTTCTGTGCCTGTTTGTCTATTTCTTTTGGTGGGATGTGAGGCTGCCCTTGAGGCTTGCCTTTGTCTCCCACCGCGCCACCTCCTTTAATCTCTTGGGGTTTGGGAGGGTTGGCTTTGGCGGCAATTTTCCTCGCCTTCCTAGCTTCAGCTCGCGCGCGGTTGCGTGCAGCCTTACTAGGTACTTTGTAGCTGGGCTTGCTTTCTTCTTTTCTGATAGGAAGCGTCCAGGCATCGTCCGTGAAGGTTGTTGCCGGTATAGCTTCCTTAAGAGTGGAGAGGTCTAAAGTCTCTTTTGGCTCTGTAGGAGCAGCCGAAGTTTGGGCCTTAGGCAACTTTGCGGTCACCTGAAAAAGCACTCCAGGGAGAGCAGCTGGATCGATAGGCGTGTCAGTATTTCTCTTTTTGTCCATACTTGAAATTTTGTAAATTTCATCCCCGACAGCGCCCCACCCGCCATGGAGCCTCAGTAGGGGACGCCATACACCCTGATGTGCATGGACGCCAGGACTTCTGCGAGGATATAGCAACCCTCACCGTGAATGACTGATGACTGACGGTCGATAAATGCATACGGGGAGAAGAGAGCCCCCCGCGCTCACCCCAGCACCCGCGACCGGGCTATAGGCAGCCACATGGATTTAAGGTAGCTCGCCGGCAGCCCTCTGACGGGAAGCCACAGCCGATTGATCGAGGGTGGCTGGCCCTCGACCGCCCGTTTAAGAGGAAGCCCAGGACCAAAGAGGTGTGATACGTCAAGCAGGTAACTGACCGACCCGCTATCCGCTCAATCACCAGGATTCCCTGCTCCCTCCGTACGGGTATCCACGCACGGCACAAACACGTGGGTGGTCGAAAGTCCCTTACCCATTAGTGTAATGAGCCTTCGACCTCACGACCACATGAGGTGAAGTGAAGGAGTAGGGGGGGGGGGGGGGGGGAGGAGGGAATGGGGGGGGGGTAATGGGGTTGTGGGGCGGCCAGAGGTTTTTGTCTAGCCAATTGTCGTAAATATTTGTGACTCTACAAAGGTAATTGGCCAAAGAACGGGCGGCAACCTCGTGAAGGATAGTCCACTGGCCTTGCTTAGGGAATCACTTTAATGGAACTCCCCTAGACCATTCGCCAAACCCAGCGTCGGACAGACGCTGGGAGTAGGGATTGCGTCAGTCAATATCTATATCGATTCACTGACGATACCCCCGCCCCCGAGGTAGACGTACTCGTCGACAATTTCGAGAGTACAGTTCCCAATTGTTATGGGAGCAGGTGCGACATGGACATTTGAAATGATCTTCGTCTTGTCCTCAGTAGATAACCCTTAGTATGGCGTAATTTTTTTGAAAGGTACCGATTTCGTATCGTCCTGGAAACACCGCATAAGCAAGCTCATTCCACAGCTTAGTTGGACGTGGAAGAAATTTCCTTGAAAACCGCACTGTGGAGGAACGCCATTCAGAAGATGGGAATGATACCGTTACTTGTGCCGTGTCGTGCGAAGGTGGAATTCGGCGGCAGGAATCAGGTCTAAATAATAAAGCATTTACATGTTTAGGTAACGTCCAAACCCGAAGTATTCAAACGATGTTATATTTTAAGTAATAAGCTATCCCAACCATTCATGCTGCCACGTTTTCCGGCTGCTTGATTTCGTTCTGCTTTTCCCAGACGCTCGTTGCCTTAAGATGGGTACAGGCCGCCATGTAAGTAATTCAAAGTTTTTGTTAGACGTCATATATACTTAATTAGAATATCAAATAACTTATAAATTTATTATATAAGTAAAACGAGCGCTCAATGAGCCACCTTTTAATTTTATTTTTTTTTTGTTTGGAAGGATTCCAATTTGATACGCGTGTGATATCGTCCGGGAGTTTATTATAAGCCACAGGGTCATAGAGTGTATTGTGCGGGAAGCTTTTTCCAGGCTACGTGGAACTGAATTTGGGCCATTCGCGAGCCGCGGCTGGCACTTGCTGGTGTCACCCCTTTCTTTATACCGGTATATGTGAGCTCGGGCGTAGGCTGTCTGTAGTATTAAGAGGGGGTATTGTGTTGTTTAATGACAAGAAAAACACACAACACATAAATACTCAAAAAGAGCTTTTTTACCAGTGTGAGGCTCCTTTGCACAGGATGCCGGCTAGATTATGGGTACTACAACGGCGCCTATTTATTACTGTGTTTCGGTCTGAAGGGCGCCGTAACTAGTGAAATTACTGGGCAAATGAGACTTAACATCTTATGTCTCAAGGTGAGGAGCGCAGTTGTGGTGCCGCTAAGAATTTTTTGGGTTTTTCAAGAATCCTGAGTAGCACTGCATTGTTATGGGCAGGGCGTATCAATTACCATCAGCTGAGCGTCCTGCTCGCCTCGTCACTTATTTTTATAAAAAAAGGTGGTTGGTTCATTATTTTTTTTTATATAGAGATCAAAAGACAGCTGCGTATGTGCATCTTGGATCATTGTGTCAGTAGTTGTGTCCATATGCCTAGCCTTGCTATAAATACTGAAACAAAGAAAAAAAAAATTCTATAGCAAATAACATTTATAACTTTTACAGTACTACTTTTACTTAGTTTAATATATAAATATAAAACAATTTAAAACATAAAAAGCTTTTTCGAAGAGGCTGCCTGGAATGGGCTGTAGTGTGGCAGGCCAGTGATCAATAGAAGCACGTACTCTTTCTATGGGAAAATTCTTCATTGCCAATCAATCGTACGGATTGTTTTAGGGACTCCAAATTATCATGGCGTTTAAAGCAAGCCGTACTCTATAAAACTGGCCATAAACCATAATCCAGCGGATTAAGATCGGGACTAGACGACGGCCAGTCTTCAGCTCTGATGAAGTCCGAAACGTTCGATTCCAACCAAGAGTGCGTAAACCGAGCTTTATGACACGGCGCGCGCCGAGTCTTGCTGGAAGGACCATTCTTGGTTATTGAACATGGTGTTGTTAGGGGGCAAAAGCTTCCTTAGAGCTCCGAGCATACACAAATATTCTACTAATACCAAGTGTACTTTGAGTAATGCAATCAAAGCGACTCGGTTCTCTTTATCACCCAACTCCATTTTAATATCGCAAAATATGTACAATGTATTGGCGCTAAAATGAGAAAACTCAATGAACAATCATATAAAACTGACAGATTCCAAATTTAAATGTAATATTTGTTTTATTTTTAATTGTAACAATATTTATGGCCAGACAAAGTATATTGTTGCAATATTTAAGCAAAATAACCATAATTTTCAGAACAACCGTATGCTAATAAAAACAAGCAAACATCGGCCAACATTTTAAGGGGTATAGTACAAAAACAAACTTTAATACGGATTACAACGAGGCTAATGAGATACATAAATAAATCAAGTTCCCTGAAAAAGGGATTCAAACAATGTTGTACCTAATTAAATGAATGGCTTTAAGCGTCTTGGCGACATTTTCTGGGGATTTTACAAAACAAATCTCAAAGAATTTCTTACAGGAAGTGCTTAAGTTACACAAAGAAATAACAATAAATAAGGTCCTTTCGAGGGCGCGAAATCGCTCCCGGTGTATAGAAAACTTTTATTTATGTTAGAAATTTGAAACGCTTCATTGAATTTCTGATTTATTTTCTTATAAAAATACAGGAGGAAAAGGAATTACATGAGTGTTGCCAGGATATCTGTGGAGGAAGATTGGGTTAAAACGCGGATGTCTAACGTACGTATTAAAAGTATTTAATTTAATAAAGATTAAATTTTAATAAAATATATGAAAGACGAATGATGATGATTGATGGTGACTGCTTGCGATACTGAAGTGGCAGTGAGCAGGGCACATAGCTCGACGGACAGATGGCTGTTGGGGCAGTAAAGTCCTCGACCACGTACCGGAAGACGCAGTGTTGGTAGGCGCCCCACTAGATGGACCGACGATCTGGTCAAGATCGCCGGAATACGTTTTATGAGGGCAGCGCAGGACCGATCGACATGGAAATCTTTAGGGGAGGCCTTTGTCCAGCAGTGGACGTCTTCCGGCCGATGATGATGATGATATGAAAGGCCACTGAAGAATTTTTAACATGCTCATCAAATTTGTCGTAGGGCAACATCTGCAAACGAGTTTGGTTCCCTATCCATAACTTATCCTAGTTTTTCTATGAAATAATGGTTTGAATGTACAGTGTCACCATAATAAGATTTTGAACTTGATTTTAATTCGCCTTCTACGATATTATACCCATGGAATATATTTCTTTTATTCGTCACACAATAATCCGACTATAAACATATTGTTCTATGTCAGCATCGCCGATGACGCTAAAAGCTCAGGTGGCATAATATAAATTTACGCGCAAATATCGATATAAGACGTTGTTGTTGTTTTGGCAATCTGCCAATATGTGGTATGTTCCTTGTTTACTTTATTATTAAATTGTTCATCCTTTTCGCTTACTAAATCCACAGAGCATCACAATAGTGTAAACAAACTAGTTCAACTCTCAGGTGGTGGCTTCAACTACAGGATCTACTTTACAGTTGCCTGCTCAACACCAACATTTGCATGTTAGTTAATTGACTTGAGATGTCGCTCTTTCAAAAATTCTGGGATTAATTACACAAATTAAAATTGAAAACAAAATTTATGAACGATGCGGGACTCGAGTCCGCGACCTCTCGCTATTCGACCATATTGGGGTTGAGCACGTTTTCAACTGTAAAGTAGATCCTGCAAATGAAGCCACAAACTGAGAGTTGAACAAGACAATCAAGATTTATGAACGTGACGAACATCCGAACGGTTGGCTCAGTGGAAGAGTGCTCGCACGGAACGCGATTCTGATATATTATTACAACGACTTACAATTTAAACAAGAGAATTTATCATTGACAATATATTGACACCATTGTTGACTTAAAAATATTTAAGAAGAATATATTGTGACACTAAAATGGCGAACTTCTTGTGGTCTAGTACAATAATCAGCTTGTCCGTTTCTACGGACTATTTCTGTAGTCGTCAAATGACTGTTTTATGATAAGTATTATACACTTCCTCATTACATCGTTACAGCATTTGGGTTATAAACTTTATGACTGATTTTATGAACAACGTAAGGCTTTGTGTTTCTCGCAGATACAGATATGAACGTATCATATGAGAATATGCATTAAAGCGACCTAAATCAGCCGAGGTAGTTCATTCAGTTATTTAGGAGGTTCTGTATCCGTTACGGTAAGTAAGACATATATTATACTGATGGTATTAGGAGATGTATAAAACATTGCTATTTTGTGAATAATTACGCTTTTAGGAGCAATAATTAATAAAATCAATAATATAAATACTAGCGGAATAAATAGTAAAGTTTTGAAGTTATACTTCTTTAGGCGTTTTATGAAAAAATTATGAGAGTGAAATTTTAAGATGCGCGCGCATCACTGCAACACAAAAGTAACAGGGTGAAATTGGTTCCTAAAATTTTCTGACGTTTGCGACCTTCGTTATTTTTTTTGGTTTTTTCGTCCATTATTAGGGCAGGCAAAGGGTTAAAGCCCATACAGACGTATTCGTTATTTAATAATTAAGTGTCAGAGTCATCTTTGTAAGATTTTTACAATAACATTTTTACAAAACGTGATGATTTACATGATTTTTGCTTTGTTACGATATACAAGTATAACTTCTTGCGTGCATACATAAGTACATACACACTTCTTTTTCTATACTCAACAAAACAAACATGTTGATGAATAAATGAATAAACAATGTTATTGAATGTTGTACTTTAATCATTCTTATTGTTAGCAAATTAAATAGTAAAATTAATAGTAAACACAGTAATCTAATTCTATTTTCTGTATATTTAGTTATGTTTAATATATTGCGAATTGTTCAGTAGCGATGAGAAAGACTGATTTTATATGCTTTGGACGAACTATGGTTATTAACTTTTGAGGATTTTAGAAATGCGTCAACTATGGATGCAGTGTTCCGTATATTAAAACGACAAGATGGTGTCTCTTCGTGAAAAATCTCAGCAAGAGTATTGAATTCAAATTGAAGTTGACATTTTATAGAGGAAAGGGGGTGAGGGGAACAGTAATTTTAAAACGTCAAAGTCATTGCTTAGAACTAATGTTGCCACTCGACACTAATATAATATAGAATTCCAATTTATTACTAAGTAAATCTGTTACTTAATCGACTGACTACATTAAGGCTGTGGACCGAGCCGATGGCCTTGAGGAATCGAGCGGATCTAGGTTACCTCTCTCGCACAAGATCGCCATATTTTTAATTCAGAATTAGAAGTATTTTCATTTTCTTTTTAATTTAATTTTCTTTTTATAACAAAACTATGTCATGTAAAATAGTATTCGTAAATAGTTAATAATTTTTTTATCTAGATTGCATGATTAATATGGCTCCAACTATAAGAAATCCAACAGTAAGAAAGAGTTAGGGGTAATTTGGTGAATTTTTTTTGCAATGTCTATTTAAGATAGAAATGTAAAGAAAAAATGAATTTTGTTCTCATATTCTGTAGACACATAATTATTTTTTGTAAAAAATAAAAGCTTTATATAAACCTTTAAGAAATGTTTTCAATAATGCGCTATTTTGACAATTGGCTAAATATCAAATATCCTGTATTAAGTAAGTAAGTAACTACTTGCTTAACTTACTAGTAAGTAAGGTATGTTTCCTTTTTATCCAGGCACGATATGGTATGCATTACATTCGTAAACATTACCCATCCATTGATTAGGTCCCGTCGCTCTTATGACGTGATTGTGGTCAAAAGAGTTTGAGAAGATATTATGTTTCCGAACGGTGGTTGATGCCAAGATTTTTGGATAATGCGGACGGTTAGCTGAGTGGATAAAGCGCTGGGGCGTATGTCAAAAGGTACGAGTTCAAATGCCACATTATTTTTGTTATGTACATTACATTATTTTGTATTTAGAATCTCAAAGGTGAGGGAAGTCAATTAAAAATATTAGTAGAATAACTTTCATTATTAGATTACCAGTGGGAGGCTCCTTTGCATAGGATGCCGGCTAGACTACGGTGCCTATATCTGCCATGAAGCAGGAATGTGTAAGCTTTATTGTGTTTCGGTCTGATAGGCACCGTAGCTAGAGAAATTACAGGACAAATGAGACTTAACTTCTTATATCTCAAGATGACGAGCGCAATTGTAGTGCTGCCAAGAAATTTTGGGTTTTTCAAGAATCCTGAGCAGTACTGTATTGTAATGGGCAGGGCGTATCAATTTCTATCAGCTCAGCGTCAGGAGCTCGTCTCGTCCCTTATTGTCATAAAAAAATATAAAGCGTGTAAAATAACATAGAACACTGAATAATTATTCATTGTTCCAAACACACAAGAAATGCTATGTTTCCATCGGGGACAGAAGAAACGATAAATACGTAGAGAACATAATATTGTTTTCCAACTGATAGAAAAACAATACAAGTACAACAAAAAAGCGATTTACTTATAAAAAAATAACAAATTGTTTAGATTTGCAAGAGCGACATCTCAAGTCAAATTCCTAATGTGCAAATTTTGGGGTTGAGCAGATTATCAACAGTAGATAAAGCCACAACTTGAGAGTTGAACAAAACATATACATGATTTATCAACGTCACTCGAATGGTTGGCTCAGTGGAAGAGCACTCGCACGGAACGTGAGAGATCGCGGGTTCGAGTACTGCATCGTTCATAAATTTTGTTTTAAATTTAATTTGTGTAAACGTACATTTGCATTTATAACTTTAGTAAGTATTACACGTATGTGGTTAATATTATTCCAACAGTTTCTTCCTGCACTTCCACGAACATACACCAACACATTCATGAACTTTGACATACAAATGTTTCGCATTACCGTGAAACCAAATGCGGAGTGACTTTGTTTTTAATTAGTTATTTATTCCAAGTCGTATGTTTTGAATATTAAAGTGTATGTCCTGTTGTTATCCTAATCCTAATATTTTTATATTCTAATTTACTCAATGTCCTTCTAAAATGTAAGAAATACAAATCTTCAGGTATCAATAAATTACTGTTTTTTTTTTTATATAAAATAAGGTAAAAATAAAACTGCATCACGGCAGAAATAGGCGCCGTTGTGGTACCCATAATCTAGCTGGCATCCGGTGCAAAGGACACTCCCACTGTTGACAACCTAGCTTATCTAAAGCTATCTCAGCGAAGTAGTCAGTCACCCTAAGAAATTCTGTAATCTGTAATCGTATTTTACGTATTAATTCGGGCGGAAAAGTTGTGAAATGAAAATCCATTACTAACGTGGCTTATTATGTAAAAAGTTTTTATGGAAATCCATCACTTACGTGTCCTTCGTTTGCTTTATGTGGATATTGAATATTTTGACAGACTTTCAGGCGAAGTAAAATTTACATTAAAGCTATCTCTTAGCCTTTATCTTTTTCTAAAAAGGCAGTCAAAAAACTTCACGTGGGCCTATGCTTCCTGCTTTCATTTATAAAACTAGTATTTGATTTTCTTTTATTTTCATTACAGGTATCACTCAAGGACATAAAAGTAGGTGTAGCATAAAACACTGTGCTATTACTACTACTATACAGAATATAAAAAAAAACTTTTACTTCTTTAATCCTGTATCTTAAGGCGTATATTGGTATCAAGTAGTGAGTACATATATATATCGATTTTCAGTAAATAATCACCTTAAAAGAAAGTGGAAAAAGAAGAGTAATAACGTACCCGATAATAAAGGTTTGGATACCTCTGTCTGCGGCCATTTTCATTTTTCCCTGCCCACTCACTTTAAATATAAAATGGTCTCTTATTTTTAAATGTTACCTTTTTTGTATTTTTTTTCAATAACAGAAAACTTAACTTATAATAAACAGGTGTGACGTGGTAGAAGTAAAACCTTAAAAAATTATGAAGAATTTTATTATAAAATCTCTAAAAAAGTATAATATGTACAGGTATACAAAATACCACGATTGTAGTGATGCCTCTGAAGCTTTTTACAACGCATGCGCATACAAACACGTATTAACACACATACAACTGAGGGAGTTTGCGTTGGTAAACATGAGTGGAGGGGGTACTAAGCAGAGCATAAAGAGAACCACAAACACCAACGAACATCAACAACAACGGGTCAGCACTTGTGTAATATTTATAAGATGTGCATTGTGCATAATCCTCTAAACTGCATATGAGGTCATTATACATGTTGCTAGGATAACACATGATTTCAACCGCTATGAAAGACATTACTATCACCGCTACGATATTTATGTTCTCCTGGTGTGTATGTAGTAATACGTCGACATGACGTCAGAATATATTAAGTTATACTCGCGTTATACATAAGACAATCGGTTCTTCAACTATGATCGCCTGGTACCAAAACAATGCTTCCTATCTCATTTTCTCCCACGTTATATCATATGTAATTTATGTGTCTGTCTCATTCTCTCGCCGGCTGAATCCTATACAGGGTTTTTGTCTCCATCGTCTCGCTTTTTCGTTTCATCGAGTTTCAAATCACAGCGATTCTAAAGAAGTTGTATTAAGTATGCTCAAATTTAATATTCAAGAATTTAGAAATTTACTTATAAGTAACGAAGCTCAGATACGGGAGCTAAATTTATGACCCGTGTGAGACTACTAAATCGTGTGAGATTCTCGCGTTTTCGTGTGTTGAACCAATTAGGCAGTTCTAGTAAACTTAAAGATACCAACGTATTTCACATCAAAGTGCCACACTGTAACAACATGAATTAAATATAAAACAATATCTGTAGTTAAAACGTTTGAGGATATTTGTCCCGTGACTTTGCATATATCAAAAACAATTTGTAGTTAAGATGAAGCTGCTAATATTGATTAAAAATAGTGACAATGAGTTTCTTGAAATTCTTTTCATTAAAGCTCAACTTTTCCGAAGTCTGAAGGTAGCCGTAGCGTGTGAAATCACTGGGCAAATGAGACTTAACATGTTATGTCTCAATGTGACGAGCGCAATTATAGTATCGCTCAGAATTTTAGTGTTTTACAAGAATCCTGAGCGGCACTGCATTGTAATGGGAAGGTCGTAACAATTACCATCAAAAGAACGTCCTGCTCGTCTCGTGCCTTATTTTCATAAAAAAAACACACTAAAACTACAAACATTTTTTGGGCCTCGGTGTATAACATATTGTTGTATATTTAAACTTACAATAATATTACATAATTATAAATGTCTGGGTTTATAAGTTTGTGTAGTACAAAGATTTTGGTTACTTAAGTGGTAATACTAGCTGAGGCCTTTTTCAAGTATAAGAATTCTAAATCTATACTTGTGTCGCCTTAACGCGGGTGAGACAGTAATTTATCAGTACGATAACGACAATCGCAGTCCCGACTTAATATCTTGAGTGATAAACTCAAAAATCAGGGCTTCGTTCATGAGGATTTTCACCTCCGAAGCTTAACAAAATCGAAAGGAAACTTTGATAAATGAATCGGAATGAAATTATCTGTGTCGCATTTTTTTCGTTTAGCCATTATATTTTACTAACATATTTTTATACATATTTGCGGTCTCTATGATTAAGCCGTTTCAAGCAGTGTTTGAAGTAATCCACACAAAACAAAAGTATCAAAAAAGTAAAAAGACTGACAGATAATGGTGACAAAAATATTGAGCTAGAGTTGAAAACTAAAGAGAAAAAAAAACAATTGAGAACGATTATATATCGGCTATTGGATCATATACCTACATGTACATATTATATGTACAAGGCAGAAAGCTTTTAGCGCATTATTTATTCCTATTTTACTATAGTATACGTTTACTTACAATTTTAGCAATTTCTTTTTTTATGAAAATAAGGGACGAGACGAGCAGGAGGTTCAATTGATGAGAATTGATGCGCTCTGGCCATTACAATGCAGTGCCGCTCAGGATTCTTGAAACCAAAAATTCTGAGCGGCACTACAACTGTGCTCGTCACCTTGATACATAAGATGTTAAGTCTCATTTGCCCAGTAATATCACTAGCTACAGCGCCCTTCAGACCGAAACACAGTAATGTGTAAATTACTGCTTCGCGGCAGAAATAGGCGCCGTTGTGGGACCCATAATGTAGCCGGCATCCTGGGCAAAGGAGGTCAAAATGGTCAAAAAAAACTTTTATTATAAGTTCCTTTGAATAAAACTTAATTATTAAATTTAATTAAGTACAACAAAAAGATATGAATCTACCCTCCGCACTAATATTCCCTACATTTAACTAAATAAAACATCGCAGGTGTTTCAAATAATGTTATCATAGAGAAATGCAATTTCCTCTTTCACAGGAAATAAAAACAGTTTCATGAAATTAAAAATGCATAATATTATTTTGGATGATCTAGGGTCAAATTGAAATAGTGTTTATTTAGACTGGGTTTAAGGCTTTACTTAAACATTCTTGTATTCAGTTGTGTTAGTATTTTAAAACCGTGTTTATTGACTGTAGGTGTGAAGGAATTGATGGATAACATTGCAAATATTTATACCCGGAAAATCAATTATCTCAAATTGTATCTTTTCTTGTAATCAAAGTAATAGTATGTCAATACTGGATCATTGAGAGTTATTGAGTTTTCAGTTATACAAATTTAAATTGTAACCAAAATTTACGAACGATGCAGGACTCGAATTCTCGGGTTCTATTCGAATGCTCCTTCGAATTGAGCCAACCGTTGGAATACGCAATACTTTACAGTTGATAATAACCAGTAACCCGTAAACCCATTGAATTTGCTGGAGAGTTTAAGATATTGTTAAAGGAGTTTCTATATTAAAGAAAAGAGGTTACAAGTTTAAAATAGAACATGTTACAAGTCATTATTATGTTAGGCGCTACTTGTGGTGGCAGGATGATCCTGTTACCAGAAATTTCTGCTTCATGATTTTAAAATTAATTTATTTTTATTTTTAATAATCACTAATAATATGCTCGCAAAATATCTTTATTCATTTACAGTGTGTGTGGATTGATGTATCTACTGTACTCAATAACTCTTGTTGTTACTCTCTTGTTCTCATTAGAGCTCAACCTTTTCCGAAGTGGCGGTAGGTGTAAAAAGAAAAGGAAACTTAAGACTTGAAAGTGTCATTTTCTTGACTTACATGAGTAAAGTGATTTTGATTTGATCCGATTTGATTGAAATCCTTTTGTAGATGTACTCTCTATTACAAAATTAAAGTTAGAAAATATGCTTGTGCCAAGGAAAGCAGAGAAACAATTATTTTAATTTAATTATTTTACTTAAATTGTAAACACTGTTACAGGTAAATTACTCTCGAGACGTTTTTGCATTTGTATATTTACAGGAATTCTAAACTTGAAATTTGAATTTCCTTGTACAGTCAGAAAAGAGGATCGTTACATTTTGAAGAAGAAAATATATTCATAATCTAAAGTCAATGGTGAATGCTATAATAATAAGTTATACTAATTATAAACATTGCTAATTGTAAGTCTGACTATTTGGTTTAAGTTATTAGTTATTTATTCTTATGGTTTTTAATAATTATTGTTCAGTGTTATTATTGTAAAGTTATTACAAAATGCAAAGTGCCAAATGTCTGGAGTTGAAGAAATTTAGAATTAAAAGTTATGTTTGTGTGGTATTTTTCTGTACCACAAATGTATGCGCGTGCTTAGGGGTGTGACAATTACCACGTGGAAAATGTACGGAACGACCTACCTGGTATTCCTCTGTTCTCCTCTTGCAAGCGGTGTTGTTGTGGACTGTATCTTGGAGGATGATACTTGTATTGTCAAATTATTGCGGCGTTATTCACTTGGTGCAGTAGATATATTAACAAGGTAGCGAACAACTAATAAGCGATGTCTTCTCCATGTCGCAACGCAGATAGACTGGCGGTGTATTCACTCGCGTGGTGCCATGGACAGACTGTTCATGTCTTTTCATGGGAGGCTATTCTCTAGCCTGCCTTCCACTAGATGAACTAGGTCGTGCAGACGGATAAGGCTTAGGTGAGCGAAGGATGGATATGAGGAGTAAGGTATGGTGCGGAAAATGTTTACTATTGAATATTTCACTATTTTAATATCGTTATTAGTTCCATATGAAATACCTGTCTATAAAAATTATATAAAAATATAAAATATTGGTTTATTTATTTATGTGCTGACCGTACACGTCCACACACACAAATGAATAAACGTCTCGAAAGTAATTTACTTGAACGTGATTTAATCATTAATTACTTTAAATGATTTTTAAACTGTCAGAATTTGCTTAATAGTACAAATTCCTACAGATTGTTTTAATCGTAATGTACCCGAGACTAACCGAGCAAATTTATTACTATTTATCACTTGAATTTCATTTATTTATATATATTCTGTTCACAATAAAAAAAAAACTCTTGCGGGGGGAATTTTTTAAATTCTTATCTGACCTCTACTCGGTGAAAGCAATATTCGTACCAAATTTCAAGTCTCTACGCCTTATGGTTCTAGGGATAACGTGATGAGTCAATATATAGGTGGAAATCTCTTATATATCTTTATATATACATTTCTTCTGTATGTGTGTTGACTGTGAACTCCTCCTAACCGGCTGGACCGATTTGAATGATGTTTGTGTGTGTCCAAATGCCTTCGAGGATGATTTAGATTCACAATTGAACCACTTCCAAAATGGCTGAACCAATTTTGCTGATTTTTTGTGTGTTTCAGTGAATTTTTTGATTGGTTCAGATTCTCAATTTAGTCCATATATAATTCTCCTACCCATGTGTATGTAAGTGAACATCTACGAACGGCTGGACTGATTTTTCAAATTTAAGACGTGTGAACAGGACAACGTCTGCCGGGTCCGCTAGTATAGATATATAATTGTAGCATATACTTACTTTTTTGTAAGGCTTATTTCATATTAAATTATTACTTTGAAAAATAGATTATTCCCGAAAAGCTGCCAAAACTCCCCTGGTGTTGCAAAAGAACTTTGGCAGATGTAATAATTTACCATTAGGTAACTTATTTGTCTAATTTTATATAAATCGTTGATATTTTTTCTTTTTAAGACCTTATTATTTTTATCTTATTATTCATCCGCGCGAAACTGAATAAACCCGCTAATATCTCATAAAATTAAAGATGAATTTTCCTTTAGGTATTGTCAAGGGAAGTGTGCCTTTGATTATAGTCATTAGTTGAGAAGTTAATTAATCGTCCGTTTCTCCGCTTTGCAATTTTATCCGATTTAAAAGCGGATTTTTGGGGACCGAATATAATTCAATGTTCAAAAAAAGAATTCTTTAATTAATTATTTTCAAACGTTACGGTTAGTAGAAATTTGCTCTTTATTATTAGAATATTAAGTTTAGAAGATTTCCTGTGTAAAGAAAACAATATTGTGCCTCCGGATTCTTATAAAATTCGTTCTGAAAATTGGGATTGTACTTCTAAAGGGTAAATGTATACACTTTTATAATAAAGTCCCAGACACTGTCAAGGCATTATCTATAAATAAATTTAAATGCTTTATAAAAAAATGGTTCTGTCGTAAATCTTACTACTCCACAGCTGAATATCTAAGTGATCGGACAGCCTGGGACTAGATATTGATTATTTTATAGCGATAGAAATGACTGTAGAATATTGTATTTTTTTACTGAAAAGAGCGAAAAAAAAAGAATTCTGGGAGAGTTTCTTGCGCCTCTTCTTCTCTCTCAGAGCGCCATTTGTTTCCGAAGCGGTCGAAGTATCTAGTTTATTAGAAATGACATCAAACAGAATTCTAAAGGAATCAATTTTGAGAAAATAAATGCCTTTATGCCTTTATTGTTTAATACATTATTTCACCATTTTATTTAGATCGACCACTTTTTCAATTTTTACAAAGTAGACCAAAGTCATGTCAGATCAGAAACAATCTAGGCAGAGAACAAAATATTTATATTGGTTTTCAACCAACAAACGAAACGAAACGAAAAGTCAAACTATTTTCGAAAATAACAGTCTTGAAAGAAACTTTAGAACATACGAGATACAGACAAACCTAAGACTTTTACAAGTGTATTTATAACCTCCGCAGAGGCTTTACATTAGTAACGCACTCACGAATTTATAAGCAGATGGAAAGGATTACGACACCTACTCAAAACTGTATATTACTAAGTCAAAGAGGAATCTAAATATAGTTGAGATTCAAGTGTGCTTAATACACCAAATAATAACTATCCTCCAGGATTAGACAAAGTTACTCCTTAGCTGATGAAAGCGGAGTAAGAACTCTCCTGCTCTGTCTTCTAGTTTCAGAGTTCTAGCAGAAAATCTATTTTTGTGAAGCTCAACAAACTGAACATAATTTACTAAAATAACATACAGACATTTCAAGTAAGTAAATTGCTATAACTATTATGGTTTATTTTAATGGTATTTCTTGAACGTCTTCCCATAAAATGGTTATTATTTACTACCAATCCAGTCTGACTATATCCTCATAAAATAAACATCGTATATCGGTAGTACTTCACCAAAATTATCTGCTTTGTAACATTTAATGGAGCATATAATATTATGAATAACTGTCGAGAGAATCTTTGCAACCTAAGCTATACGTTTCAAATTGTCGCTGAACATATTATTATAGGCTTATATAATAAATATAATAACTAATAATCTTAGTTATACGTCTAGATAGACTATGGAAGCTGTGAAAACGTTGAAAATCATAAAAAAACTGACACGAAGTGACCTACAAATCACGAGTTTAAGACGTAGCTTGTCACGCACACTAAAGTGTTAAACTTGGCCTGTTTTTATCGATTGTCAAGCAGCAAGAGACTCTATCTACACGTATAAATTATCTAAGCTAAAAATATTATTATACACGCAAGAAACAATCCAAGAGACATGAATTAAGGCGCGGGCTAACTAGATTTGTAAACGCTTCAACCAACCCTACAATATTTGAGTTGATCATGTGGCTAAGCTGCAAATGGGCATTTATCTTACTGATTTTCTTTTGTTTATTCAAAATTTAAATATTATTATTTTTTTCTTTGTTTTTGTGTATCTGCATTCAGTCTTAGACTTTAATCAGACGTGTTCCCATTTCTCACGTGCAGAGTGTGCTTCCCCGGTGAAGCATCTACCCATCCTGCTTACTTACTCTCTGGAGTCAAGTGTATGCACATCATAGCGATTCAAGCGTTTCCTATAGCTAACATCTAAAAGAGGTGTTACTAAAGGGTTGCAGTGGTCATATTAAATTGAAAAATAAGTTTAAGTTTTAGAAAAGTACTAATTCTATTAAATTGTTTAAAAAAAGAATGTTGTTAAAGCTGAAAATTCGGAGATTTTTGACTCCAAAGTTTATTTTTAGGAAGCAACTTGTTGATTCGATATTTCAAATTAATTACATTTAATATTCCATTCGGTCCAAAATTTTCTTTAAGTCCTTCTTTGTGCATTGTATTTTTGGCGTCGAAATATTTTCATTGCGATATGTTGTCATCGACTCTCTAAGAAACCAATTTTTATGGATATTGAGGTATGACCGTGTCCTAAGAACAGATGCAGTTTCAGCCTAGCTTTTATATGATGAATAGAATTATCACTATCTGAGACGCAGAATACAATTTCACTTGTAACAAGCATTTTATTCAATTAACTTTAGAAGCGAGACGTATTATTTTTTGTATTTTTTAGTTCGAGAAATTTATTTTCATTACCTTAGAAAAAACGACGTCTATTCAAATCTAGCTGACATAAGAAATCTTGCCTGAAGGCACATTTAATCATATTCTAGCTTAAAGTTGGTACATTTAAATGATTAAACATATTTATTTTGCTTACAGATATATTCTATGAAAACTAATTTATACATTTCAGAAATCTGTTAAAAATACAGAAGCTTTTTATCTATGTCCATCTTGTGTTTACTTACCTTGACATAAAGGACTCCTATATAAATTTCCAAAAAAGTTTTGTGGAGACATTTTTCATCAAGTAAGGTAAGTAGTATCTCATACTTGTGATAAAAATCGTAACTATCGTTGAGTTTTCTGTCCCAATAAACTTATCGACGGTAACTCACCTAATCCGTACACGATGTCTGTCAATAGGACGACGTATAGCTTACCAGCGATTGAAGTTTGTATGGAAATTGCAATTCACGCGTCCCAATATAAAGCGATAAGAATGACTTATCGGGTATATTGGGACAGCTTCAGATTATTGACAACAAATTACAACTCGGGGCAACTCTTCGATAAAGCTCATTGCTGCAGTGAGGAATATTTTGAGAGTGCGGTAAAATTTGATCAGGGCTACTCTCTGGTAGTTTCAATGCTATAATACTTTTATTGGCTTTGCCGCAAGTTTAAGATTATTCTGGTGAATAAACTCATGGGTGCTTAAGCCCGTCCGGGCTTATGGCTTCTACTCACAGGCGCAGTATCTATATTAAATATAAAAAGTCCACATATAGTCTCAAACTTAACATAGTACATGCCTGCACCATGGTACATCACAAAAAGCCCACCGCGACCTTAAAACAAAAAGTTTTATTGAATAAGTTAAAGACTGTAAACATTCAAATATTCAAAACCATTGGCAAAAACCATAAAGGAGAATCAATCATAATTAATATATAATAGTCATGACAACAAGCATGTATTATAGCATCCTGATAACAGTGGGAGGGTCCTTAGTACAGGATGCCGGCTAGATTATGGGCACCCAACGGCGCCTATTTCTGCCGTGAACCAGTAATGTGTTAACATTATTGTTTCGGTCTGAAGGGCGCCGTAGCTAGTGAAATTACTGGGCAAATGAGACTTGACATCCTTATGGTGACGAACACATGTAGTGTCGCTCAAAATTTTTGGCTTTTTCAATAATCTTAAGCGGCACTACATTGTAATGGGGCGTACCAATTACCATCAGCTGAAAGTCATGATCGTCTATTCCCTTATTTTCATAATAAAATACGCATGGATTGTGTACCAAGCATGATTAACCTCAAAGGAACTTCAGTACCTTCAGATAAAAGTTGACTTGATAGCTTATAGGAGAAACATTATGTATATATATAAATAATAATATATACCTTTATAACAAGCATACATATAATGTTTATATATACATGTCGGGAACATTTAAGATGGAAGATATACCAGGCGCAAATAAAATGAATATCATTTCAATATTAAGTCTGGGGAGCGAGCCAACGGCCGTGAGGAATCGAGCGGGGCTAGGTTACCTTTCTCACACAAGATTACCATAGTTTTAATTCAGAATTAGAAGCATTTTAAATTTATTACAAACATAATACAATTTTCTTTACAAAACTATGTCATGTTAAATACATAGTATTGGTAAACAGTTAATAATTTTTCATACAATTTTAATCTAGATTGAATGATTAACATGGCTCCAACTGTAAAACTTACAATAATATCTATTAAAGATAAAAATGTAAAGGTATAAGGAATAGTTTCAATTATGCGCTATTTTGGCCATTTCTTAGGATAGCGGCCTTAAATTTAAAACAATACTACTCATGCCAACACTTCTTCATTTTGGCGTATACAGTAGTAGCTAAGATGTTTTATTGATGAATTTTTTTGCAACCCGTCTTTTAAACCGCCGTATTGTGTTGTCGTTTGCGTAATGAAATATACAAGTATTATAGAAGTTATACTTATTGTTAAAGCCAACATTCCACTACATACAAGTTAATACTAGTGAAAAATAATTATATACGATTGATAAAGATTACTCAGAATTATTATTCATCATCATCATAAGCTGGAAGACGTCCACTACTGGACAAAGGCCTCCCCCAAAAGATTTCCACGACGATCGGTCCTGCGCTGCCCTCATCCGACGTATTCCGGATCCGGATCTTGACCAGATCGTCGGTCCACCTTGTGTGGGCCCTACCAACACTGCATCTTCCGGTACGTGGTCGCCATTCGAAGACTTTACTATCCCAACAGCCATCTGTCCGTCGAACTATGTGCACCGCCCACTGCCACTTCAGTTTCGTAATCATTTGGGCTATGTCGTTAACTTTGGTTCTCCTACGAATCTCCTCATTTCTGATTCGATTTCGCAGAGAAACTCCGAGCATAGTCCTCTCCATTGCCCTCTGAACGACCATGAGCTTTCTCATCAGGCCCATAGTTAGTGACCACGTCTGCGTACCGTAAGTCATCACTGACAACACACACTGGTTGAAAACCTTCGACTTCAGACACTATGGTATTATTATTAATATTCAGATTATTTAATACAACAGAATTATTATTATTAATCAGATTATTTTAATACAAATCTATCGGTGCGTGAATAAGACTCGCGCTACAGTGGTTTTGTATAGGGAAGGAAAAATGTATTCCTTCGTCAGAGTCCGGTATTCGGATAAAATATTGCGGAAACGTTTACGGAAAAATAAATATTGCATGCGCCGTACACTATTTGAAATCCAAACAATTTCCTTCTTTCTAAGCCGGTGAGTTAGGGTAATTCTAATAAAGTAGAAAAAGCGACAAATTGCTTATTTCCTTAAATGCCATTGTTTGAATGAAATTGGTACTAAGACTTAACATCCTTTATTGGAATTAGTGCTTTCCCGGTGCTGCTCATTTTTGATTGTCAAGAATCCTGAGTGTCAACACATTTTTTTGCTCTGAATAGTGATTTTCATTATTATAACACTAGAAATAAGGGATTGCTGGTAACTAATTCTAGTAGGCTTCATAAGATACATAATAGCTTTAAGGGTAAATGTATACACTTCTACAATAAAGTCCCAGCCACTGTTCAGGCATTATCTACAAATAAATTTAAATGTTTTATAAAAAAATGGCTCTGTCGTAAATCCTATTACTCCACTGCTGAATATCTAAATGATCGGACAGCCTGGGACTAGATTGTGATTATTTTATAGCGACTGTACAATATTGTATATTTTTATTGAAAAGAGCGCAAAAAAAAAATGCTGGGAGAGTTTCTTGCGCCGCTTCTTCTCTCTCAGAGCGCCATTTGTTTCCGAAGCGGTAGTAGTATCTAGTAGTATAAGAAATGACATCAAAAAGAATTCTAAAGGAATCAATTTTGAGAAAATATATGCCTTTTATGCCTTTTATGCCTTTTATTGTAATTAAAGGTCAGGGCAGGCCATAGTCTTACTTGATCATTAATTTGTTATTTATCTAACAGGTTTGGAAATTTGAGCATTATTTTGATAAGGTGATAAATCGTAATTGCTGTA
Source organism: Leptidea juvernica (assembly GCA_949711755.1). Taxonomy (NCBI): domain Eukaryota; kingdom Metazoa; phylum Arthropoda; class Insecta; order Lepidoptera; family Pieridae; genus Leptidea; species Leptidea juvernica. The sequence continues at coordinate 9,886,838 of CATIXQ010000027.1, forward strand.
CTAGCTTGCATGTAGCGAGCAGCGGCTGGCAAAATTTTATTAAAATTAATATCTGTCGTGGTTTAGCAGCGAATCAAATGACGTGTACAACTGGGGCGAATTAACATGACACCTCGCTCGATGTTGACAGTCGTCTTGCTAGGGTAGTATCGATAGAAGAGTTGAGTTTGTCGTTAAAATTCTAAACTTAAAATGTTAATTATGAAACTTTTGTAAATTATTCTATTTGCTTTCATTTTTAGTAATACATATCTTTGCAAATATTAATCCTTATCAGCAACAGAGTCTATTGGTCCAATAATACAGGGTGTAATCTTTTGAAAACTCATTCGGGTCGATTTCCGTCAAAACTTCAAGAATTTTTAAAAAACTTAATGTGCAGTTATTGGTTTAGGACATGACTCCATTCACGACTTTTCTCTAAGTCTCGTAGTGTCCAAATTGGCTATCACCACAAATCACAAATAACCATCCTGTAGCATTTTAAGAACGTTCTGGAAGGTTAGTGAGTGAAATTCATGCTCGGCGGACGAGGTGATAACTAACCTCATTTCATCAATACAAATGGTATTTCATACGTGGTTTATTTTCTAACACGTCATAACAACACATAAATTAGGTCATTATGTCCGTCTATTCGTGACCTGACCTTTTATATTGAATACAATCAATTATTTAAACACGAAAATATAATCTAGAACATATTTATTATTTACGCATGACATATTTTAATTGTGAATGTTGTCTGCCAATCACGACACTGAACCATTATTACTAACACCTCTTTACAAACAATGATTATTTATTCTTAACAATGTTTTGAATGCTAAAGTTTTGTTATCCTCAGGAAGCTTTGCACACACGTTGTCTGAAGTATAAAAACGCGGGTTCCACTCCGGGAGTGCCGGCAGAAGTGAAATCTTGAACATTAACGTTGTGCTGTTTTGAATATTTTGGAATGGTTAGGGAATAATTTTGCACCAATTGCTTTATTTATCAGTATAAAAGTACGCGCATTTATGTGGTTAATTACAATATTCATTTATTGTGCTATCGTACACAAAAATGTCAATTTATATGACATAAAAAATTTAACACTTCAGAACTGTTACAATTATTTCACATTAAAATGTTTATAATTTAATTATTATAAATTTATTTTTCAACGACTGTCTTACGAATTTTCGATCAGGTGACATGTCCTGACACGAGTTAACTTAAGCTCACCGCCGCTTAAGAAGTTTTCACTTTAAAAATGATATTTAATTAAGGTGAACCAAAAAAGGATGTAAATTCATGAAATTATACACTTACGGCCGTTTTCAATAACCTATCTATCCTTAGTTTAACTTACTAGAGGTAGACAAATCTATCATTTTACGCTTACTTACATTTCAGTGACCTCGTAATATGTCGGACTCGAGTGTACCCCATACCGACTAAAACCTCCTCTATGCTGTTAGCCCTGGCTTTTAAAGTAGGACGTGGGCCGTGGAGGCCGCAAAGACTACGTAACAACAGTAGCGGGGCGTCTCCTAAGGAGACTCGAACCTCGGACTGGCCGCGGCTGTGTGCTTTTGGGAAGGAGAGAGAATGAAGATGAAGATGAAATGAAGATGAAACTAAAATGAAGATGAAGATGAAACCTATCGATATAAAGCATTGGACTATATATTGGACATAACTATGGATAGATATGTGGGTGATATATTAACGTTTCATCCAAGCGTTGATAAAATAATATTATTTCGGGTGCAAAAGTAATCTTTGTAAATAAACAATTACGAAGCTACCTTTTATATTAATTTTTGGTTCTAACCGCGTTTTAGATTTTCTTGGATTTGGTTAAGTTTTCGATTTCTGACTCATATAATTTCATTCGTTTCAAATCCTCGTACTGTTGCAACTTTAATTATTAATTCACTGAACTGCGTCGCTATAACTAAACTATAATTTTTTTATCAAAATAAGGAACGAGAGGAGCAGGACGTTCACCTGTTGGTTATTGATACGCCCTGCTCATTGCAATGCAGTGCCGCACAGGATTATTGAAAAACCCAAAAATTCTGTGCGGCACTACAACTGCGCTCATCTCCTTGAGACATAAGTTGTCAAGTCTCATTTGCCCAGTAATAAAACTAACTACGGCGCCCTTCAGACCGAAACACAGTAATGACGCATTACTGTTTCAAGGTTGAAATAGGCGCCGTTGTGGTATCCATAATCTAGCCGGCAACCGGTGCGAAGGAGCCTCCCACTGGTAAAGCCAATTACAATGTATTTGAGATGAATAATTATCAGGGATTTACATACGCTAAGACAATAACTTGCATCGTTTAAGATTCAGTAGATGTATTAAATAATTTTGATTAAGGACGTGACTAAAATTAATTACTTAAATTGTAGTAACTTGTCTAGCCTTCAATATTTGTACAACTTAAAAACTTTTTACTTTATTGTTCTGAATTCAAATTTGGAATGCGTTTTTTTAATTTAATTTTATTTTTTCTATACCTATGTATTTTTTTCGGGGTGATAATAAAATCACAATATGTAATCTAGTCAGCAGCTCATTTTAACAGGGAATCAAGCGTGGCACAGTTCATTTATTTATTTTTTATATTTTTATAATTTTTGTTACTTATTTCATATAATTTATAATTATAAGATTGTAATTAATACTGTCAATTGAAAGTGTGTGTTTTTTATTGCTTATAAAGTGTTTCTATTCTATTCAGTGATTGCCTTGCATAGAGTGTATTTGGAGCCGTCGGTCATTTCAGGACACTCCAAGAGATCGTATCGGTCGTATATCGTACTATAGATATGAACACATCCTCTTTCAGAAGACCATAATAGATTCGGGCGGCCACTCACTGTTAGATCTAAAAAAGGCTGTCAATGCTGACAAAGCCATAATTCGCCGAGAACCTGTAAGTAAACAAAAAAAATATGGCAGAGATATTAACATTCCCGCTAGGGCTTCTGTGAATATCCTTTTCGGTGATGGAAGAAAATTCACAATTGAGGAGCACTATAACAAGAAAAACAACAAAGTATGCACTTATAACTCCAAAGATGCTTCACAAGTGGTCGGAAACTTGCAACGTAGTGATCATCCTGAGTCAGTCATCGTTTGGGAGGTGTCTTATCAAGGAATCACAAAGCCTTTGTGTGAAAAAGGAGAGTAGGTTTCAGCATATATGTATCAAGACACTGTCTTAGATTGTCTGGTGAAAACACTTAGCAATACGCTTTTAAAAATATACCTTCGTCTCTCCAGCAAAACTTGTCCTTGCACCTTGAACCTTGTCCAATTTAACCCCCAGAAGACTCAAGTTTGCGTGTTTACCACTAAAAAAACCCCATTTGTCGTATCACCGCTCTTCGACAATACTTCCCTAAGAGTCTCGCCTAGTATCGGAATTGTGGGTCTCGATTTCTCGAGCGATTGCCAATTCCGCGGCCATCTTGAGACCAAAGCCAAATTGGCTTCGGAGAAACTGGGCGTCATAAATAGAGCACGGCAATACTTCAAGCCGACCCACATTCTTGCGCTGTACAAAGCGCAGCTCCGGCCACATATGGTATTGCTGTCATCTCTGGTGGCTGACCGCCGTATCAGCTCGATCCATTTGACCGCGTGCAGAGCAGCTCGAATTGAATTGGGGAAAACGCTTCATTGTTTGTCCTCTACCGCATTTATCATGGGGAGTGTTCCGAAGAGCTGTTTCACCTGATTCCTGCTGCTGAATTCCACCTTCGAACGACACGCCACAAGTTAGGATATCATCACCACCATTTGGATGTGTGGCGGTCCTCCACAGTGCGGTTTTCAAGGAGCTTTCGTACTACAAAGCTGTGGAATGAACTTCTTTGTGCGGTGTTTCCGGGACGATACGACATGGGTACCTTCAAAAAAAGCGCGTACACCTTCCTAAAAGGCCAACAACGCTCCTGTGATTCCTCTGGTGTTGCAAGAGAATATGGGCGGCGGTGATCTTTTAATACCAGGTGACTCCAGGTGTCCTCCTTTTCCAAATAAAAAAAAACTCCGCATCAGGTCATAAGGCACGAAATATTGGGTTTTTGCTTTTATTATTGGTAGTTCGTTTTGCTGGAATTCAACGTTCCAGACTATAGGAGCTGAAGACTGTCTAGCACAGATCTGGACCCATTACACTAAAAATTATTGTCAGTTTTAGGAGACATGGCCTTATGGACATGGCTATGTAACACAACGACAACCTAGCACTGACTAAATGTCCCATAGAAACAGTGCGTACATCGTTCCATTCGTGGCCAGACCGGTTACAGGCCTGCATTGAAAGGCAAGAGTAATCATTTAGAATATATTTCTAGATTTATTGCTAAGACTTCAATTAATAAATTCATACTTAAGTTATATTCATTATCCTCCTTGTGTCGTTTTCCTCA
>CATIXQ010000027.1:9916390-9940841 GCA_949711755.1 Leptidea juvernica
CCCCCCGCGGTTGTGAGGAGCTTCGGTACGGATGCCCCGAAGGGAGCAAATCGATTTAATATTGAAAATTTCCTTTCCCTCTTGCGTGAGGTCGAGGATGACGAGAACCATGTTAAATGGTTGTTTATTGGTGGTTCCGCGCATACGGTGCACCTCATGTGCAGGGTAACCCTGCTCTTTGAGGTCCGACAGAATGTCGGCCTCGTCTAATTCTTTGGGGACGTTCCTAATAACTACCCTCAGACGCTTCTCCTCAGGCAGGGCGTACGTGTGGAAACCCACACTCAGCTCTCTGTCAGAAGAGATGTCAAGGCGCTGTGGTCCGCTACCTCTTTCGTCTCTACTTTGATGAGAGATTGGTACGCCCTCGCCTGGAAGGAGAGCGTCTTCGAGATCCTATTTTTGATAGCTAGCCAGCGGCCTCGGTCTCCTATGAAAATAGGAGGCGGGCGCTTGGTCGGAGGCGGTACGCGCGCTTTAGCGGGCGCGGGCGCGGACGCGGGAGTGGGGCCAGTCGTGGCCGCGGCTTTCTTGGCGGGTGTGCCATCAAGAGAAGGCGATTCGCGACCGCGCTTCTTCTTGCGACTGACGGTGATGAAGCCGTCAGTATCCGACGCTACACTTCCGCTCTCGACGGTAGAGCGGTTTCCGGCTGGGCCGGTGTAGCACTGGAAGCCTGAGGGGCTTCTGTGCGGTCAGTACTGACCGCGGGGAACTTAGGGGTCGCCTGCGCGTCGAAGTACGCCTGTAGGACAGGCGGACGGGTTGATCGGGTGATCACTTTTCTCGGTTTGACCGAGGCCACGGAACTTGCGTCGGACGCATTACCTATCTCCATTTCGGATTCCCCGTCGGAACTCGAAATGTCAGATGACGATTTGTATTTTTTGGATTTCGCTCTAAAAGCCGGATCCACTGTCTCATCTATAGTTTCCTTAATTAGCGGAGCGATCTTCTCCGTAAATAATCTATCTAAGAGAGCGCTGAAGAAGCCCTCGTCGGGAACCATTGGTGAAGCCATGGTTGTTATTAATTAGGTTAAGCGGGTGACAACCCCCGCTGCCCGAGTCAGTCAGAGGGCGAATATAATAATAAAGTGGACAACTATACTTTAGTTATACACTTGCACATTAATAAAATACTAGTAATAATAATGAAATATACAAAAATTAAAAGAAATTAATAATAATAATTAAGCCTAAGACTTAGCTTTGCTGGATGTAGACTGGCTGGGCCGGGACACCGATGCACGCTGTGCAGGCCCCCGCGGAGAAGACACACACGGCAAGGTCTGCAACACTCACAAACACACACGATTAGCGTGCAGAATCGCGAAACACAGCACAGGTGCTAACTAACACGATCGTAAAATCGGCTAATTAACACAGATAATAACTAAGCTACGTTCCGCGAAGGAACGTAACAGGTGCGGGACTCAAAGAGTCCCGAACAATAGAGCGCGATAACAATAGCAGCCCAGGTGGCCTGAGCAGATAGTGCGATAACGCAGGTAATAAAAATATTCGAAGGAGGACAGATAACGCGGCACGTGTGCTCGCGTTGCCTGCCTGAATCGAACTGTTCAAAATGAGGAATTGGTAGGGACATGTCTTCTCTCTGGCTCCATGTAGATTTTAAGGACCGCGTCCGTATCTAAGCGATTGTCTACAGGTCCCATAGTGTTCATAAATTTTGTTTTTCAATTTAAATTTGTGTTATGGTAGACTGGAAAGGAGTTCCGATTAATGACTTATGGCGACATAAACGATCGAATATTACGTGAGTTATATTTAAACTTGTGAAAGCTCCAAGTGAAAATATTTCCTTCAAACAAAATGAAGGACCACTAGAGATGTAGACATATTTAATACTTAATAACTATTACGAACTAGCAACTATCTCACATCTTTGCTAAGCTACTTCCAATCTTATTTATCCATTACGACTGTACAGTTTCTGAAAGTTATAACTTTGACTGTAGTTTGATGTCGACATATTAAGACCATGGCTTATCTGTGAACTAATTATTCTAATATTGTACTAATATATATATTAAAATCAATGTCTGTGGTTTAGCGGCCAAGTAATTTACATGTTGGTTAAATCTTAGGGGCTGTTTCACAATATCCAAGTAAAGTTGCAGATTGTCATAGGCTAGATAAATTAATGGCTCACAAAACATAAAAGTTCCAGTTAAAACAGATTGCCTTTCACATTCACTTCACCACTATGTTTATTTACTAGATTAATTATCTGGCAGTTCGGTCTGCCAACCTCGCACTAAATAGTTGGGTTTGACGAAATAAAAATATAAAATAAAACTGCTTCTTATATAAAATAACGTAATACAAGTTTAATAGCTTTTAATGCAATTTTTATTTCATGTTTTACAATTTTCTATTTGTATAATATCTCTAAATGGGGGCACTTAGTGGGCAGGGCACATAGTTCCACGGACAGATGGCCATGGGTATTCGTAATTTGGGGGGTTTTTACCCTACGCCCATAACAATTGGGAAGTGTACTCTGGAAGTTATCGACGAGTACGTCAACCTCGGACAAACAATCCAGTTAGGCAGGTCCAATTTTGCGAAAGAGGTCACTCGTCGAATTCTACTCGGATGGGCAGCATTCGGGTAGCTCCGTAAAATCTTCTCGTCCTAAATACCACAGTGTCTGAGGACGAAGGTTTTCAACCAGTGTGTGTTGCCAGTGATGACTTACGGTATGCAGACGTGGTCGCTAACTATGGGTCTTATGAGAAAGCTCATGGTCGCTCAGAGGGCAGTGGAGTGGGCTATGCTTGGAGTTTCCCTGCGAGAGGAGCTCCGTAGGAGAACCAAAGTTGTCCAAATGATTGTGAAACTGAAGTGGCAGTGGGCAGGGCACAAATTTCGACGGACAGATGGCCGTTGGGTCAGTAAGGTCCTCGAATGGTGACCACGTACCAGAAGACGCAGTGTTGGTAGGCCCCCACAAGATGGACCGACGATCTGGTCAAGATCGCCAGAATACGTTGGATGAGGGCAGCGCAGGACCGATCGTCGTGGAAATCTTTGGGGGAGGCCTTTGCCCAGCCGTGGACGTCTTCCGACTGATGATGACGATGATTTCTACCACTATACCACTAAATAACTCTTCTACCACTATTTTCACAATTAAATCAATCATCACATATTTTTTCTTGCGATTTCGTGTAACGAAATTTGAGAATGTCAATTTATCAATTGTCATGAGCCTTTCATAATATTGTTCATAAGTCATAACATAAACATACCATGTACCAATTATTATAGTAGAGGAGCCCAAGCGGGGATTTTGGAATTTATTCCAGCGCGTCAGAATAGCATAAGACAGGCAAACTTGCACCATGAGAAGTATTCCATACCTGAGCCCTGTTAATAGGGTCGAGGTCTAGGCAGCTGATCAGATTAGTAAAAAATTCGATCGTTAGAAAAAGTCAAGCGCATCAGATTGCGGTAAGGAAAGTTAATTATATTTCAAACCGAAAATTTCAAATCGTCGATTTGTCCGATTATGAGTCAGGACGACGAGGACATTAAGATGCAACATCTGTATAACAATCCACTACGCTTGTTTTTTTTTTATGGAATAGGAGGACAAACGAGCGTACGGGTCACCTGGTGTTAAGTGATCATCGCCGCCCACATTCTCTTGCAACTTTTTGTATTCATATTTCATGGTCACGATTTTTTTTTTGCATTTTATAAAATCGATCATGGTTGCGTCCAAATCGTCAGTCATTTCAATAGGTGCTCAAATAGAGTTAACTTAACATTCTTCCTCTTCGTATGGCCACCCCACTATGCAAACCGGCAGATTAATATTTTTTCGTTATCAGAAATAAGTAGGGAGCATACACTATTAATGTCTGAAGCGCTTGAGTATTTCTTGGTGACTGTTTTTTTATATTGTTGTTCTCCATTGTCAAATGCTTGTCAGGCTATCCAGTACTCTGCAGATATCTATGATATCTGCTACCACATCCATCCTGTAATTGAAATGGTGCTTATCTGCTAGAAAACACTACCACATTGTGAAACGCAAATGATGTCTTTATTCGATAGATAAGTAGCAAGTAGTCTATTCATAACTTTACTTTGACATTGTGAAACAGCCCTTAACAGTTATGTGAAACCTTAAAGTTGATAGTTTACGAACATTATGCTGAATCTTTGATCCAAGTCATCAATTATGAGGTTTAAGGTTCAATTGATGGCATTCAATAAGATGGATGATTGCAAACCTACATCAGCTTCATATAACAGGAAAACGGAATTTGCAAAACGATAAATGCATATAAATCTAATAACACCAGATTCCTTAAGCTCCGTATTTGTTAGTAACATCGTATTTAAGGCTAAACAGATTTCATTGAATGCTCTCAATGAACTTCAAACATACAACACTAGCAACCTGTTTCGACTTTCAAAATTATTATGATAATTTATCCTGTTATAATCTTCTTAATTTTCCCTTCTGTCGCCAAATTATTATTTTAAAGATACCTTATACAATTACGACACTAATAGTAGAAGAAGATAAACCTCTTGAATCTTGATTACAGTTTTGCAACTTTGAGAAAATCGACGTAATCAATTCTTCTCCCCGTGTCAATGCCCCTTTTACGAATTGATGTAGCTCCATGACCTTTACCAATTACTTTTTTTGCAATATGTTATGTTATTGTCAATCTCTATGATAAATAAATATATTTCTATTCTATTATGTCCTAATTATTTCTCACCAGTAGGTTATTCTGAACTGATTGATTATCCGAATATTACACATGGAAGATAAATATTTATTTAGCTATTGCATAGCTTATATCGCGGGCCTTAAGCGTCGAGATCGAATCCAGAAATTCCGTAACGAAAATAACATAAGACTCCACTTAATAGATGTATATAGATATTTCGTCACGGTCATTACAGTTGCCGAGGAACAGCGGTTATCACGTATGCTTTTTTTGCAGAAAGTCCCAGGTTCGAGCCTGGGGTACGTCTTGATTTTTTTTGATTTCTTTATTTTTTTTATTACGTTTTTTTAATTTTTATTATTATTCACATTTCTTCGAATCCAAAGTTGGACGAGGTAGAGCATTTTATTCATCGCACTTTACTGGAGTACACTGAACAAGGGTCGAAAATACTTGCTACAAATGGTAATAAATTTCCACTTATTTTGGCTGGCGATTTCAACATCAACTTCGCTGATAAAAAATCAGAGCGGTTGACAACTTTTCTTTCGAACATATTGAATTTAAAAATAAATAGTTATCCACAAGGATCCACAACTAAATATGGGACCACCATTGACGCGGTATTTTCCAGATATTTAGAAGATATCAAGTCTGAAACTTATGTTTCTTATTGTAGTTACCATAAATCTATGGTTTCAATGATAAATATTCCTGAATAACTTACATGTGTTGTAAGATAATAAAAATATTTTGAACAATATTAACTTCTCATTTATTTAAATAAAGAAAAAAAATGGTTTTCTTATCGGTCACCACGCTCAAAAAGTGTAACTTGAATTGATATCAAAGAAAAATAAACAAAGGAAAATACTGCATAAATAAAATAAATAAATAATTATAATTGAATAATTTGATAAAAAATGCTATGCAATAGCTTTACCGCGGCAGTCCCCGAGTGCCACGCGTTTTTTTTTTATATATCTTTCTGCTTGGTAGTACAAAAAGGCATTAATATTGACACATACTTCAATAACAATAATTAAATATGCACAAAAATTATGTTTTTATGTCATGTAATTTCTTGTTTAGTTTCAATTTCGACTCCAAATATTATGATGAGTTTGAAAACATGTCACAAAATGTGACACCAATTTTTTGACATGTTTATTTGTATTTTGTTTGATTTTATGTTACGAGTAAAAACAGTTTTATGATCGGTTGATATCTTTTGTTATAATCTATTTTTCGTATTTTAGATTTTTACAAAAATAATTGCGTGCGTGCATAGAACACATGTCAGAAGTGAAACCTGCATTGTGCATGAACCTCTAAACTGCATATGAAGTGCTGGTACATGTTGCTATGATGACATATGATTTCAACCGTTATGAAAGACATCACTAATAAGGTATACTTGCGTCATACATATGAGAATCTCTTCCTCAACTATGATCGCCTGGTACCAAAACACTTACGAATTTGTGTCTGCCTCTTTTTACTGTCGCGCTTTTTCGTTTCATCGACTTTAAAATCACAACGATGTTAAAGAAGGTTTCACTTCAAAAATTTATAAATGTAATGAAAACAGGAAGCGAATTTACAAAAATATTCTCTAGGGCATTTGTAAGGTAGCTCCATAATAGACACGGTAAGGAAAAGTTTGTTCTTTTCAAGATTGAAATTGCGATCGTGATAAAATTTTATCGAAGCATACGCTTGAATGCGTTAATTATATGAAATACCTTTGGGAGGAGCGCCAAAATCTTTCATACAATATTTTAGTTTGATTAAGAGCAGATTTTGTATACATTTTGCAATCCTGAAATTTGTGAGTTCAGTATCCACGCTTATAATGTAATGTAAGTAATAACGTCTGAAGGATCATTCTTTTGGAGCTCAGAGAGACAAAATTTGATAATAGTCTATCAAATTTTATTTATATAATATTAGTATATTATATAAATAAAATTGGAGTGTCTATTAGACGTTTTTTACTACACGTATAGGAATAAATATACGATACCAAAATATATTTATTTAAATGTTTGTCTGTCTGTTTGTTTCGGCTAATCTCAATCTTAATGGCTGAACCGATTTTGACGAGACTTTTTTGGCAGGTAGCTGATGTAATAAGGAGTAACTTAGGCTACGTTTATTTTAGAAAAATAAAGTAATGTCGCAATGTCCAAGAAACGGTCTAACTCTAAAAATAATTTAGATATGGTAAAACAACGTTTGCCGGATACCTAGTTTTGAATAAAAATATTTGAATTTGAACTGTCATACTATTATATATAAAAAATATGTTGCCAACTTATTCTTTCGCTGTTAATGTAAATACATCGCATCGTTAAATAGAAGAGAAACAATTGCCACTTACTTTCTGTATCAAATAAATGCTTCAATTTGAACGTGCAAGTAATCGTCGTATTATAAGGACACGACTACATGACACGAACAAAGAAAAGAACTTAATAATTACAATATGCGTGCTTTCAATGTTATGTATTAATAGTTTATTACTTTTAACGCATTTGAAAATTGTAAAAAGCTTAATTTCATTCTCAATTAATTGAAATATATTTATCCAATTTTTTTATTATTGGTCATAAAGTTATAAATAGTGTGCTAGGTAGTCTGTGGTTAGCCTACGTGGTGGTTATTTTTAAAAAAACACAATCCTTCCGCATGACCCATCTGACATTGTACCTCCGAATTGTTTTATTTAACCTTAGATTAACGATTGGTCTCCGTTGCGCTCCAACTAGATACCGTAAGCGTAGTCAAAAAGTGCGGCAACTAATACTACGCCCAAGTTGGCGTACTCGAGCCAGTCTCGAACAATGTGTGACCTTGACGTGCTACATGTTCTGTTAAACTTTGTTAATAATTGAAAGTAAAATGCCGGGTTGAGTAGTTAAACTTTGTAGAAATAACACTACAAGAAATATGAAAGACACTGGGATCAAATACCATCAGTAAGTATTATTTATTTTATTAATTTCAATGTAAAATAACACGAAGCGTATGTTACAAAATTTGAAAGATGCCATTGAGTGTCAAGATGCCACGCACACGAGCATCTAATAGTTGCTGTAATAAAATGGCATATTGTTCTTAGGTAGTGCAGTATTTCAATGCCGATTGTAATGGGCAGGGCGTATCAATTACCATCAGTTGAACGTCCTGTTCGTCTCTTCCATTATTTTCATAAGAAAGAAAACTGGGTTTATTTCTAGGTTATATTTTGTAAGCTCTATGGAGAGACCCCGTTTGACAGCTTAATGTATAACAAACGGAAACCATCTGTTCTTATATTTATCCATGCCCGTTACTTTATATAAGCAACGTATCCTTTCGTACTTTTATTATTTTATAGGTACAAAGTGGGTACAGTGTTTACTTACCCGGCACAACTGGGGTAAGTCAACACTATTGACACTATGAACATCCGTTTGTTTGTTCCTTTGTGGTGTTTTTTGTCTACCGAATCGTCTAAAGGTCACAACATTATATACATAATATGATAGTAAGGTGCTTGGATATTTGATACATTCAATTAAAAAACCTTATAAAGTTCCAGGCTGTTCATAGATTTAAGGTTCGATTTTGCGTAACTGCGCGCGAGGATGCCGTAGCTAGTGAAATTACTGGGCAAAGGCTTAACATCTTGTGTCTCAAGGTGACTGGCACAATTGTAGTGCCGCTCAGAATTTTTGTTTTTTTTTTGAGAATCCTGAGCGGTACTGCATTGTAATGGGCATGGCGTATCAATTATGATCAACTGAAAGTCCAGCTCGTCTCGTCCCTTATTATCAAAAACAAAAAAATATATAAATCCACGATCAGTAATCCAAATGTCACATAATTAGAAATATACTAGCTGACGGCAAACGTTGTTTTGCCAAATAAATTATTTTAGCAGTCGCCTGTTTTTTCTCCAACTTACTTTTTAAAGCCGACTACCACGAAAAAGTCGTTTCATTTTTCGGGATAGTATAATATAGCAAATGACCACTTACAAAAAATATGGCTTTACATTGGTAACAGAAATTTTAAAACCGGTTCATAGATCCAGCGATTATCATTATTAGAAAGTATTTAATTTTTTCGTCAATACTTCATTGTTTTTATATTATTTTGCTATTTGGGCCAGAGATAAATCCAACAAATTAATAAATTTGACAGCAGCGCCCTCATCCGCCATACAGTCCTGACGTGGCGCCCTGCGACTTTTATTTATTCCCAACAACTACAGATAAAATTCGAGGTATTCGCTTTACGAGCCCTGATGATGCGGTGAAAGCGTACAAACATGCCATAGAAGAGACCCCTGAGAAAGAATGGGCCCACTGCTTTTCTCAGTGGTTCCATCGAATGCGAAGATGTGTAGAAAGGAACGGAGATTACTTCGAAATTTTTCAAGTTACAAACCTATCATGGATGACAATCCATGATAGGTTTGTAACTACATAGATAGTTATGGGTGAGATGTGAAAGTATTGGCAACATTCTACATTAAGCCGTTTTTCTTTAACTCAAAAATTTCAGTGTTACCTAGGTATATACAGGGTGTCCCAAAGTTATGGGACATGAAGGGAAAGTACCTTAAATATCGAAGATAGGCTATTTTACTCAAAGAAGACTGTATGTTATTTTTAAAATTTAGTAATTCTGCATTCAAAGATTTTCTAAAAATTACTTGCCTCCTCTGGGAATCGAACCGACTGAAATGTAAAAAAAAAACACCCCTACTTTTATAATGCCAATCGAAAGAATGGTCAAAAACTAATAACTCTTCTTAAGTAACATAGTATTTTAAAAGAATGGAACAACGTAAAATGAATGTTTTCTTACTTGGATTGGTAGGAATAGCCCGATTAGATGGCCGACCAGATCCCGGACCTTACACCATTAGATTTCTTCTTTTGGGGATACGTGAAAGATATGCTATACAAAAAACGATACGAGAACGTGGGCGAGTTACAAACAGAATTGTGCCATATCATATCGAGTATTCACCATAAAATGATAAGAAAATCAACAGGCAGCGGACTCATTAAAATATTGGCGATTTGCGTAAGACAAGAGGGATCACATTTTGAGCATTTAATTAATTAATTTACAAAAAAATACCCACTTAATTGACTACTTTCATTTAAAATAATATGTTACTTAAGAAGAGTTATTAATTTTTGGCCATTCTTTCGATTGGCATCAGAAGAGAAGGGGTGTTTTTTTTTACATTTAAGTCGGTTCGATTCCCAGACGAGGTAAGTAATTTTTAGAAAATCTTTGAATGCATAATTACTAACTTTTAAAAATAACATAAAGTCTTCTTTCAGTAAAATAGCCTATCGTCGATATTTAAGGTACTTTCCCTTCATGTCCCATAACTTTGGGACACCTGTATATATATTGCCGGCTTTAACATGAAAAACTGACAGATTACAGATTATTATTCCTACTCATTAACATTTATCGTAAAATTTTGCATAATACACATCAAGTCTTTATTAATTATAACCTATGTGTTATTCTGATCTGTAAAGTATGTATATTATTTAAAAGTTTAATTAAAATCCATTCAGTAGTTTTTGCTTGAAGATGTAACAAACATACACACACACTCACAAACTATCGCATTATAATATTAGTAGCATTAAAATGATAATCGACTACCAAGTCACACTGTATTGAAATTACCGCCCATATAATTAGCCCAGTAGTATCTAATATATTAGAAATGACATCAAAAATAATTCATAAGGCGACACTAAATGCCAGCGACCTTGAGCGATATGAGTTCACGGCTGCCGGCCCACCATCAATGTAACAAAGCCAATATTTTCAAAATTCTTGGGTGGAAAACAGTTTATATGCTTACAATCCTCGTTATTCACTACTAATCTGAATAAATGAACCTACACAAAAAAGTACAAGCTATAAGAATATCTTTTCTGAGAGAACTACCAAAAAAATGCGTCACGCCATGCCAAAAACTTGTTTAACTTCAAAGAAAAGTGGTAGTTCAAAAAGTTAACTATAACCTTGCTGTTGCAAGCATTAGCAACCTACAAATAAGACTTAAGGATATGTGTAACAGAATTAAGTAGTGTTCAAAGCTCGAAATGCTATACTTTCACCACAAAACTTATCTAAAAACACCATGTTTGCGTGTTTTCTTCTTACTCTTCGACTTAAGGAATCACAATTTTATTCAATTGTGTGTATTATGTTTTATTATATCATATTAAAATAATTATGTATAAATTAGATTAAAATTCATTTTCGAGACTAAAGTTTAAATCAGATAAAAGCGTAATCGTTAAAGGCAGTTTACTTAACTAATTTGTAATCTGGAGGCGCTACCCTTCAACAAAATGAATATCATGAAATTTTATGGTGTTTGAGTTTCGTACCCGAATTTGTTTTTTTACAATTTATTTAATTTAACCATGTTATATTTATACTAATATCACAAATGTATTAACAATGATTTATTTGATGAGCACTTCTTCCCTAGGTCGAATTTAAGTTATTTCTCAAAGTTTTTTTTTTATAATAAACATATAAATAGACTTATTAATTATTAAGTCATATTATTATTAATATAATATTATTTTTTAATAATGAATAAAGTTATTTATATAAAAAATAATAAAATAAAACTTAAATAATCTAATAAAATTAATTAATTCCAAATAGAAAATATCATTACGTTATCTCTTTGTATAGCCAAACTTATCCTTTTACAGAGGTACGTACCAGATCTTGGGTCACCTGTTTAATCGATTAGACGCCTGGATAGCTCTTTTATGAGTTTTTGTGCCGATGAACCCCAAGGACCCATCGTCTCCACCCCAAAGGGAATAAATATGTATCCATCACCGAGTGATGCATATTTCTTTAGGTTTTCGGCAGTTTCCGCCGCTGCACCTCCCGCTCTAGATGAATGTTCAATATGAGAGGGGGCTAGCGTGTCCACACAAGTCGTATCCCACACCAATGGCTTTCCACGACACAAAGGAATCAACGTCATGCCATCAGGCCTCTTACCATCATCACGTGAAATTCGGCTCTGATTAAAATTTTCAAATACTAAAATTTTTTTTTTTACATTTATATTATTAATATTAGAATAAATTTGTTGTCTATGTTATATAGTTCGATTTTGTCTCCTTCAATACTTTTTTTCTTATTTTTCTTATTCGTTTTCTTACTTGATCTCGATTTGCATCTATAACCTAAATAGATATATCCGTGTTAGTTATTAAGGAATTGTATTGGTCCTGTAGGAGAAATAAATAAATATTTCGTAACTGACATCAAAAATGTATTTCAGAAGCAAAAGAAAATATTATACAGGATGGTCGTTTGAGAAGGGCGGTGAGGGCCATGTCGGGAATTACGAGACTTAGAGAAAAGTCGTGAAGGGAGTCATGCCTTTGATTTATAAGAAACCAATAACTTATTTCGTTTTTTAAAAATTCTTGAACTTTTAACTTTTATTACAGACGGTTAGAAATTCTGCCACAGACCGTACCCTCACTGTAAGTCGTTAAGGAGTTCCATTGATAATCATATTTGACTACGACAATTACTTGAACATAACGACGTTACGGTAGGTGACCCAAATATCCGGATAGCATAAAAAAGATTTGGCCTAGTATCGTTAATTTGCTCCTAAGAATTGAAGAGTTCCGTTACTTTGTCATGGATTCCATAATCAGAACCTTACCAAACTTCCTTTAAAGTATATCCTTTCCAATAAAAAAAGAACTATCGAAATCGGTTTGCGCGATATTGAGTTATTCGTTTATTTGTCGCGCACATACTTATAGCAAATTAAAGACTTTTATGGTTTTCTCATGGTTTCCACTGTCAGATCTGGACCAAGTTGCAATGGAACCATACGGGAAGCACCAGCTTTCAAATAAAAAAGAATTATCAAATTCGGTTCACCCAGTCGTAATTTCTGAGGTAACACAAAAAAAAACATATCGACGAATTGTAAAACCTCCTCATTTTTTTAAGTCGGTTAAAAATTACAGCATGTATTATTGAACCAATATGGACTCTTGCTGATAAGGATCAATCTTTGCATTAGTATTAAATCAATATTTTTTTATATATTTTATATTTAATATACTACAACGTTATTTGTTTTACCATTATGCAACAACTACTTCGCGATGTAAGCTATTACTTTGGCTAAAATTACACTACCTATCCGATATAAAAACATATTACATTTTATTATAACATCTTAATATATAAAAATCCACTCTCCTGATGTTTGTTTCCAGTGAAATCCTAAACTAATGAACGGATTTAATGGGGATTTATTACTACATGGAGTGCAGTTTAGTTCAACTTGAGAGATAGGATAGTTTTAATTTCGTCGCATAATTATTTTTATTTCCAATATTTGTTTTATATGGACATAATATATTCTATGAGAGAAATTACTGACGCACGGTTGACAGTTCTGCTCTGAAACAATTTCATTACAACAACAGGGAGCATATTTTAAGAAAGAATTCTTGATGTTATGAAATATTATTTATAATGTACAGAATAACGTCTGTCGTGTCAGCTAGTATAGATACACTTTGATTATATTACATTATATTCTTCATTAGACTAACAATGAAAACAACAATCATTTTATTGTTTTTTCTCTACGTTTAATAAAACAATAATGGTTGGCTTTCCTAATCGATTACCGTTTACGTCTACATACCAGCTACTGCTTGGAGCGATATACGTACGTTCTTTAGAAATATGAATACATCAATCATAATAATCGCCCATCAATCATCCGAGGGATTTTTGTCAAGTTCTCCTTAATAGAGCATCTAAAACACTTTTAATGCAACTTCCAACCCTTCTCAAACATGAACAGAGCTTTATCTCCATCTATTCCAAATTGTACAATATTTTGTAGTTTTAAGCGGGAACTGAATAAAAATAATTAAACGGAAAAGCAAAAAATGATAAACCTATTTTTAACCGACATCAAAAGAGGAGGACTTGTTACCTTAAAATTTTCGACTGGGTGAACCAATTTTGATAATTCTTTTTTTATTTGAAGCTTCCCGTGGGACCACATTGTAATTTGGTCCATATCTAATAATGGCATCCATGAGATAACCATAAAAGTGTTAAATTTGCTATACGTATGTGAACGACAAATTTACGAATAACTCAATATCGCGCCAACGGATTTCGATAATTCTTTTTTTAACTGACCTCAAAAAAGGAGGAGGTTCTGAATTCTTCGGTATTTTTTTATGACTCAAAACATTCAACTGGGTGAACCGATTTTGATAATTATTTTTTTATTTGAAAGCTGGTGCTTCCCGTATGGTTCCATTGCAACTTGGTCCAGATCTGACAGTGGAAACCATGAGAAAACCATAAAAGTCTTTAATTTGCTATAAGTATGTGCGCGACAAATTAACGAATAACTCAATATCGCGCAAACCGATTTCGATAGCTCTTTTTTTATTGGAAAGGATATACTTTAAAGGAAGTTTGGTAAGGTTCTGATTATGGAATCCATGACAAAGTAACGGAACTCTTCAATTCTTAGGAGCAAATTAACGATACTAGGCCAAATCTTTTTTATGCTATCCGGATATTTGGGTCACCTACCGTAACGTCGTTATGTTCAAGTTCATCCCGTGGAGTCCTTTTGTAATTTGGTCTATATCTGATAATGACTCCAAAAATAACAATAATCGTAACTAGAATTAGATTAATTAATTAGATTGTATAAAAATTATTTTTATACTTAATAGTGCATATTATATCTATTGTTTTGCAATAGTATTTTTGTAGACGGTTGTTTTTTTGTTAATTTTTTTATGAAATTTATCTAGCTGACTCACACACGCTGTTCTGTCAATAGAAAAAAAAATATGTAAGTATTCGGGAATAATGTAATTGGGTTAAAGCCATCAGAAATGTGTTATAAGGATTATCGAGTTAAAAATGAAACACAAACGTATTTCTGAATGATATTATAAAATGTAGAAATAAAATGATAAGGATTAATATCGTATTTGAGTAAACAGCTTTTACATTAACGCTTCATAATTGACAATATTTTGAAGAATTCAAATGGATATAGTGCCTAGGTTATTCTTAAAAGATAGGCATATGCCATCGCGGACTTTTCTGTAGAACTATTAAAGATATACAATATAATTACCCAGTATTTTGTTATATTAAATTTGATGATAATATGAATCTTTTTTAATAATATTTTACTGAACTGAATTAAAAAGTATTTCAAACTAACGCCTTTGTAAGAAAAGAGAAATGTTTTTCCATTGAGATTTATTACAAAACCTCTAGGCGCCAACAAATACCAAAGCCTTGACTTTGGAACAAACAATAAGACAGGCTTTATAAGAAGAAACGTTGGGTTCATTAAGTTTTAAATGGAGAATAGTTTAAGTTTAAGTACAAACTAAACAGTTTCAATGAAGATCGTTTACTCTCGTCTGGTTTTCTTATTTTATTTTCGCACATCTGGGCTTGTATAAAGTTTGTTTAAATTTGGTAACGCTTTTTGTTTTATTGTCGGCTGGTGCCCACTACTATGTCCCTCAGAACTCGTGAACCTGCAAAGATCTCGAAACGTCGTGTTAAAAATATAATAATAAAAATGTAACGTTTACGCAAAAACCTAATGTAAAAATACAATAACAATAAAATTACACGCGTTTAAATCGCTTCGAAAGTATATTATTTAAATTAGTATATTACGCATCTAGGGAGAAAAGTAGGTCATTCTCACCGTCGGAGTATGTCACAATCGCGGGTGGCAATGTCCTACTTATCTCACGTGGTGCGTATATGGTTATTTTTCCCGCCTGGTTGAAAAACTCGCTTTAGTCCCTGGTACGAGGGACTAAAGTGGCCGAATCTCTCCCGGCAAGACGACTTTTCATCGAGGTGGGAAAAAATAAATATTTGTAACAATAAATATATAAGGTAAGTTTAATTTTCCAACATTCATGCAGTCTCCGATGAAAGGGTCATATCCAGACACCACAAGTACCTGGCGCCTGTTCATCAGATTGACCTTTGGATCCATTTCGCCCCTAGTCCGTATTTTAAGGAAATGGACAAATTTATAAACTAACTGTGTGAACGATGCGAGAGTTGAACCCGCGACCTCTCGCGTTCCGTGCGAATGCTCTTCCACTGTGCCAAGCGTTCGAGTGAAGTATCGTCGATAAATCTTGTAGGTGTATTGTTCAACCCTCAGGTTATGGCTTCAATCTCTATTAATATTCAAAAGACTTGGAAAACTACTTTAAATGTGTTTTGTGATTACAAAAAATTAATGCCGTTACATTGTTCTTAGGTGTTTACAGGCTGTTGGCCATTTTATTGAGAGTTCTCAATAAAATGGCCAATAAGGTAGAGTTTTCGTTAGTAACCACTAACAAAAACTCTACCTTAGTAAATGGAAAGTCAAAATGAAAATCCTTTAGTGCTTTAATTCTGTTTTTACATCAAAGTTTTATATAATCTTAGGACAGTTTCTTAACAATAAACTAAACGCAAGCAAACATCTATCCCCTAAATTATATTAATTGTAAGAAGGCATGAAACATTTCAAAATGAAATACAGAAAAATTACCAATAGTGTTAAAATAAACATTATCTATATTTTACTTGTATTAGTTAATAGTCGTTACTTTGAAGACATTCTATACTTATAATTCTTAACCTGTAGATTAAATTATACCTTTTTACTTGATTAAGTTTCTCTTTTTTGTGATTATTTAGTTTTAATTTATGTTCTCTACGCCTGAAACACAGGTTTACCTAGTTCGGGTACAGTGTCAACTAGATTTTAAGTAAGACTTGTATTATTAATTATTTTGTAATCAATAATAAATAATTAATCTCTTAATAAATAAATTGAATTGAATTCTACTTTAAAGTTCTCCTTATCGGTTTGAACATTAAATATAAAGGACCTAGTGTAAAAATTTGGAAGAAAATGTGTTCTCAGAAATGAGACAAAAAGGTGAAAATATTATACAAAACATTTCTGTGTGATTTTTATACTAATAAAATTATTTTCTATTTTAAGTTCGACATGCTAATAAAGTATATTTGAGGCATAACAATAAACTTTTAATTATTACTAATCACGAGCTGTAAAAAAAAGTAATGTCTAGTGTGTATTTTTCATAATTCTTGATTTGATTTTTTTACTGCAACTTAATAATAAAAGACAAGATAATTGCTTGTCTCAAGTGAGTTTATTCACCGAGAAGCATTTTTTTGCGTCGACCCGATATCTAGTGGATATTGTTGTATTTGGTAGATAGGGTAGTGCCGCCGAATTCCACCTGCGCACGACACGTCACAAACTAGGATATCAACCCCAATATCTGAATGTGTGGCGTTCCTCAACAATGTAGCTTTCAAGATACAACCAGTAAATCAAAAAAGCGAGTACACTTTTCTATTTCCGGCAATGCTCCTGTGATTCCTCTAGTGTTGCAGGAGAATATGGGCGGCGGTGTTCACTTAACATCAGATGACTCGTAAGCTGATTTGCCCTCCTATTCTACAAAAATAAAATAAGTAATGACCATAAAATTTATTTATTATTAGTTATTTGGTAACTTCTTTAAAAATATTTTACTAATGTCGGTATTCTTTTACAAAGTTTTAAATAAGCTCGATAAAATTATTGAATTGAAATCAATTTTATCAGATAGTAGGTAACTCTACGTACTTAAAGTTTGAACTTTTTTTTTAAGCTATTGCCTAGTTTCTATCGCGGTTGAGTTGAGCGCGCCTTGAGTGTGGAGACCTAATCCAGGACTTCCGTAACGAAAATAACCTAACACTTACTTACTAGATGTATATAGATATTTTGCCACGGTCATTTCAGTTGCCGTGGAACAGCGGTTATCACGTATGCTTTTTGTGCAGAAGGTCCCAGGTTCGAGCCTGGGGTACGTCTTGATTTTTATTTAATTTCTTTATTGTTTTTATTACGTTTCTTTATTTTTTATTATTATGACAAGCATTTTTATTTAGCCTGTCCGTCCAACCTGTCCCGTTGTCTGTCTGTAATCAAATCTTGCAAGTTAAATTTTACTCACTTCCCGTTCGCTTTTTTTTTAAATTAATTTTATAAAAAAAAAATACTGCATAAATAAAATAAATAAATGATTATTATTGCATAAGTTGATAAAAAATGCTATGCAATAGCTTTACCGCGGCAGTCCCCGAGTGCCACACGTCTTTTTTTTCCGGTAATCAATAATCAGTTATTTACTATATCAGGATGTATTGGTAGATCTGGATAGCGAGTGTGAAGAGCTCTTTTTAGACAAATTCGTTGCCAGTAGAGCAGCTTTGAATGATACAATTCATAAGTTATATTTCAGTGGGATACTTCTTTGCACAGGTTGCCGGCTAGATAATGGGTACCACAACGGCGCCTATTTCTGCCGTGAAGCAGTAATGTATAAGCATTATTGTGTTTCGGTCTGTAGGGCGTCATAGCTAGTGAAATTACTGGGCAAATGAGACTTAACATCTTATGTCTCAAGGTTACGAGAGCAATTGTAGTGCCGCTCAGAATTTTTGGGTTTCTCACGAATCCTGAACGGCACTGCATCAATCACGGCATCAAATATCATCAGCTGAACGTCCTGCTAGTCTGGTGCCTAATTGTCAAAATTAATAAAATCATAAAACTGTACCTCCCTGCTGTAGTTTAAAACCTACCGACTATAAAAGACCATTAACGACGGCGTGACCAATTGATGTTAATTAGTTACCTTTCATTTGTTTTCAAGTTCGTTTTTGTGAGTGAACGCGAGTTACTGAGGTACTCATGGGATATATCAAGGTGATCGCCAAGTAAAATGAGAGTCGCAAATTACTATATCACGACGTAAAATAAAAAAAGCGGCCAAGTGCGAGTCGGACTAGTATATAACATAATATAGAAGTTCTTGTAGTTCGGTGTAACTTTGAGCGATGTTTTTTTTTATGGCATAGGAGGACAAACGAGCGTACAGGTCACCTGGTGTTAGGTGATCACCGCCGCCCTCATTCTCTTGCAACGATGTTTTAATGAAAGTGTATATTTTTTCAATAATGTTATTGATAATACGATTTATGACGTACTAGAAAAAACCACTCAATAGATCTCGTTCAAACCAATTTTCGGTGGAAGTTTGTATAGTAATGTACATCACATCACATCTCATCATATCATTTTTTTAGTTTTATCATTCATTATAATTATCATTAGAAGGACTCATTTTACCACTTTGGAAGTGTCTCATGCGCAAACTATTAATTAACTAATTTGAATAACTATCCAGTGATATCCCACACGTATGGGAATGATGAAAAAAAAAATTTCGAGTTTCAGTTTTAAGTATATTACTTATGTTACCCCCAAATATTTTTTTTCCCATTTGGCTACGGAACCCTAAAAAGGCAGCCGAGTACGGTACAATTGTCTAGGATTGCTGTTGTGAGTATTTTTCTAAAAAATAGCAGTATCTTTATAAATATTATTTGAATAATAAAAAAATGTGCCCACGATACCACACTTTTACTTAAATATATATTAATAAGGCCACAATAGGTGTTTATCATAAAAATATTATCCGCTGGTGAAACCGATATGAATATAACCTATCCTGCTGAACTTTAACTAACTATAAAATTCAGAATCAGGATCAAGAAACAATTCATATTTTACCCAAAACATTGTTTTTTCAATTTAAATACCATATAGCTAATTTCTTTTTTGAATTAAGTAAATGAATTCAAATTCAAACATTTTTTTTCAAAATAGGATGTGACATCACTTATTGAAAGTCAAAAAACTACCACCCATTCCAAAATGAATGCCTCAGACCTGAGAAGAATGGGCGCAAAAAACTCAGCGGGCTTTTTTTTTCATCGTATAAATATGTTTACAAATTAATATTGTACAATTAAACTTATTATTTAATAGCTTGAGGGCGATCACTCCATTCCCAATCTGTGGTATCATTCAGAAAATCATTTATGTTATAGTAACCTTTACCACACAAACGTTTTTTAACAATTCTTTTGAATAACGTAATACTTTTGTTTTGATAATTTTCTGGAATCTTGTTGTAAAAGCATATACATTGCCCCACATAAGACTTACTAACTCGACTTAGCCGAGTAGTAGGCATCATCAGTTTATGTCTGTTCCTGGTGTTAACATTATGGTTATGACAGTTTCTGGCAAATTCACTTATGTGCCTATGAACATACATTACATTATCAAGAATATATTGAGAAGCAACAGTCAAGATGTTAATTTCTTTGAACTTTGCTCTCAATGATTCTCTAGGACCTAGGTTATAAATAGCGCGAATAGCCCTCTACTGCAGCACCAATATTGTATTAATATCGGCAGCGTTGCCCCATAGCAATATACCACAGGACATAATACTATGGAAATAACTAAAGTATACTAGTCGCGCCGAATCTATGTCAGTTAATTGTCTAATCTTTTTAACCGCGTATGCTGCAGAACTAAGTCTGTTCGCCAATCCTTCAATATGGGGGCCCCATTGTAATTTGGAATCTAGAGTTATGCCAAGAAATATAGCAGATTCCACCGGTTCTATCACCTCTTCGTTTAACAAAACATTTGCATTCACATTTTTGACATTTGTTACGGTAAATTTAATGTATTAAGTTTTCTTACTATTTAACAATAGGTTATTAGCGCTAAACCAGTACACGATGTCAGATAAAATATCGTTCACTTCGTCATACATAGCATGGTTTCTTTTCACTTTGAAAGTCAGTGAAGTGTCGTCCGCAAACAATACTACCTTATGTTCTTTCTCTATAAGATTAGGAAGATCATTTATATAGATAATGAAGAGGAACGGTCCAAGAATAGACCCTTTTGGAACCCCCATACCTAGAGAAGTCCCAGGAGATCTCCTGCCATTCACGTCGACCATCTGTATTCTATTGTTTAGATATGAAGTCAGAAGATCGAGCGCAGTTCCTTTTATGCCATAGTGGTATAGCTTCCTGACCAGCGTTGAATGTTGAACACAATCAAAAGCCTTAGATAAATCACAGAAGATGCCAAGTGCATTCTGCGATTCCTCCCAGGCATCTAAAATATTCTTGATCAGCTCAAGACCTGCATCCGTTGTTGAACGTCCCCTAGTAAAGCCAAATTGTTTCAAATGAAGTAAGTTATGAGAGTTAAAGTAAGTAAGCATTTGGATTAAAATTATTTTTTCAAAATTTTTACTAAGGGTCGGCAAAACCGACACAGGACGATAGTTGTTCGGGTTTGAAGAGCATCCCGATATAAATATTGGTGTAATATTACTATGTTTCAGAAGGTCAGGAAACACGCCACGATTAATACAATTATTAAATACTATTGCAAGATATGGTGCTATGACATCAATTATTGAACTTATTATTGTAACAGAAATGCCCTATATATCAGCAGTTTTTTTCATGTCGAGAGACTTAAAAGTTTTAATTATTTCTCCAGGGCTAACAAAACTAAAATTGAAAGTTTGTTGGCATTCTTTAACATTTTCCAGATGAAGTGACTCAGCAACACTGGTGGAGGAGACAAGAGTGCTTGTGATAGAAACTGGAATGTCAGAAAAAAAATTCTCAAAAGCCGAAGCAACTTCATGCTGAGATTGAATTATAGTATTGTTTATTGATAAATTGTATTCAATGTTGCGGTCTTTCACTCTTCCAGATTCCCAGTTAATCACATTCCATGTCATCTTTATTTTATTCGGTGCATTTTTAATTATCTGTCTGATATGCATAGACTTTGCAATAGAACAAACACTTTTAAATAATTTAGAGTATTTTTTAACGTATGTTGTCTCGAGTATTCGAGAAAAGATGCATCATGATTATATAATGATCTCTCACTATATTGTTCATATAGCCTTTGTCTGCTCCTATGAATGCCAGCTGTTGCCCAATCATTAAATGACAAGAGACCACCTGATTTGACTGTCTTTGAAGTAAATATAGAAGCAAACTCTGTTTAAATTATTTTAAATAGCATATCATACATTTCATTAGGATTTATATTATATTTCAATAAATCCAAATTTGAGAGTTTAACTGACACATTACCTCTATATTTCCCTATCCGCCTATTATTCACAGGAACAAACGTAAACTTTTAAATTTTAGAACATTTATTGACCTCAATATTAAAAGAGGCTAACTGGCCAAAGTGGTCTGAACTCAGTTTGTTTATTATTGCCTGAGAAATGGGTTTATAATTTGAAAATATGTTATCAATACAGCTTTTGGAGATGCCGGTTACTCTAGTAGGCTCTAAGAAAATATTGGTTAAATCATATGATTTGAACAAAGATCTGAATCTAATACTGGTGGTGGATTTTTCTAATAAATTAATATTAAAATCACCACATATCATGATATACTTCTTCGACTTCCATAATTTTAATAAAACCTCCTCCAATACACTTTCAAATAATTCTTATACTGCATCTGGGGGTCTGTATATACTAACAATCATTTGATTATAATTTTTAATTTCTAGCATATTTTGAGATTTTATTATGGAAATTTTCTTATGGAACAATGGAAATAATAATGAACATAGAATGATTGTTCCGAAATATTTGCGTAGGTGCAAAAAATATAGTAATGTATATTTGAACAAATATTCACGCTGTTTATACAATGCATTTTGAATAATTTGTTTCTTTACAAAAATAAATTAAATATTTGTAAAATTAATATTATACTATAACAATATCAATATAGCTATAAATAATTCTACAAAAGCATGAACACTTGTTTAAATTAATCGCGAATAAGTTTCCACAAAAATGTATTTTCCAATTCTTCAATGTTTTAAATCTCCACGTTTAGCAAAGTTTTAAGAGATTGCTTGAGTGACTCAAATTGTTTACCCTAGAAATCCCTTCTGTTACGAGCTTCAGCAATATATGTACATATATATCCTTTCTTAGAATAGTATGTTAAGTAGGTTAAATTGTGGGTAATATACCACCTTATTATGTTGATTTTTTATTTTGTTATTTTAGTGTTTTGTTTAGGTCTTGATGTATATTAGTTATAATTAGATTAGGCATGTAATATTCGTAATTATTTAGATAAGTTTTTCAAAATTTGTTTATATTATTTGTTATCATATTTTGTAAATGTTCACCTCTATTTGTAATGTTTTTTGAAAATAAAGATCTACTTAATTACTTACTTAAGGCGACACTAAATGCCAGCGACCTTGAGCGATATGAGTTCACGGCTGCCGGCCCGCCATCTATGTAACAAAGCCAATATTTTCAAAATTCTTGCGTGGAAAACAGTTTATATGCTTACAATCCTCGTTATTCACTACTAATCTGAATAAATGAACCTACACAAAAAAGTACAAGCTATAAGAATAACTTTTCTGAGAGAAGTACCAAGAAAAAAAGTGGCGTCACGCCATGCCAAAAAACTTGTTTAACTTCAAAGAAAAGTGGTAGTTCAAAAAGGCTCGGCAGTGTTAACTATAACCAACAGCGAGCATTAGCAACCTACAAATAAGACTTAAGGATATGTGAAACAGGATTAAGTAGTGTTCATAGCTCGAAATGCTATACTTTCACCACAAAACTTGTCTAAAAACATCATGTTTGCGTGTTTTCTGCTTACTCTTTGCCTTAAATGCCTTTAGAAAAAAATATTTCGTCTTGGTTCGTGCACAAGTTTGTATGTTAAATATGAAAGTTAATTTATACTACTGAATGTTAAGAATATTATTTTCTAAATTTTTTATTTGAATGCACGACAATCATTAAAATATATATAAATGCTTATAATGGATATCATTTTAATATTTTAAATCTTCTATTCGCTCAATCTTCTTAGAGAAAAAGTCATTGAACTGATACTTTTTCATATCTTTAAGTAAAGAACAGAAATTCAATACTTTCACGTAATCCTAAGACTTTCTATTTTGTATGAACTTGTGATATTAAAAGTTTAGAGAAATGGTTTCAAAGAGGGTTCAACAATTCCAAGCATCATCATATTATTGCTTTAAAACTCATTTTATATATTTTTTATTCATTGAATAGTGTCATATAACAGCGCTATGAATTAGTATTTATCTTGCTTGACAAGGCTCAAGTTAAGCAAATTAATTGGGAAGGTTATTTACAGGAAACAAGATAGATAAATCAATTAATTATTAATAAATTTCAACCCAGGCATTACAATAAAAAGCCTTATATAACAAAGTTTTAGTTTAGGATTTAAGATATATACTTAGGAATTATATTTATTAAGTTTTTTATACTTTGTTATGTTTTTAAATTGATAACCCTCAATTCTGGGATTTGAAAACAAAATTTTATGAACAATGCGGGACTTGAACCCACGACCTCTCGCGTGCGAGTGCTCTCCCAACTGAGCCAAACGTTCGAGTGACGTATCGTCATAAAATCTTGTATGCTTTGTTTAACTCTCAGGTTGTGGCTTCACCTACAGGATCAACTTTACAGTTGATAACCTGCTCAACCCCGATATTTGCATATTAGGAAATTTACTAGAGATGTCGCTTTTGCAAATCTAAACAATTTGTTATGTTTTTAAAGTAATAAACCTGACTTCTGGGATTTGAAAACAAAATTT
>CATIXQ010000027.1:9940851-9955062 GCA_949711755.1 Leptidea juvernica
AAAAAAAAGAGAATGCTTAGATAATCCTACCAAAGTGCTGTTTAGTGTTTAAAAAAAATTTCATCCGTTAATACTCACCTAGGATATCGTTATATCAAATGAGGTTTAGAAATATGAAGATTTACGGGCTGTTTTCCGACGGCTATTGTGCACCTGTTTTAGGTAATGGTAGCTTTACGTAAGGTACTTGTTTTTTGAATTTTCTGTACCTCCCCCCCCCTTGGTGAGATTTCGTGAGATTTTATTCAACCCCCCCTCCTCCCATCCCCCAATCTCACGTGAGATTTTTCAAAATGGGGGTTTCTTACGTACTCGTACTGGTTGGATAGTTATTGTAAAAAGAAAAAAATCCCTCGTGCTTTTATTTACGACTAGTTAAGACTAGTCATCAATATTGCGGAGAGTTATAAGTGTAATATTTTTTTTACAATAGAATACTTAAATCGTAACAGCTATTGAGATTAAAAAAAGGATATCTACTCTTACTCAGTCGATGGAGAATCATGCGCGGTCTGAAGAACCTCTATTGGAACCAACTTGTCCATATGATTAAATGCGATTTTGGTGCTCGCGCAGCGTTCTGTCAATGCGTATTATTTTACATGTAGCAATAGATTACTAATAATTAGGATGATTTGAGTGAATGTATCAGAAAGCTATTGAAAGTTATAAGACAATGCAAAATAAACCACCCTTTATACAAAATAAGGGCCAGAACGTGATGAGGGAGTAGTGTGCCGTACGGCACACTCGGTTTTTGGTGTATATAAATATTTAGTATATTATTTTTTGTAATTAATTTTGCCCTTTAATTTTGGTATGAGACTACACAACTCGTTGAATTTTAAAATAAGTCAATGGGAATTATTTTTTAATAGATCAATTTGTTATGTTTTTAAAGTGATAACCCTCACTTCTAGGATTAATAAATAAATAAAATTTGAAAAACAAAATTTTATAAACGATAAAGGACTCGAACCCATGACCTCTGGCGTTCCGTGCCAGTGCTCTAACCAACTGAGCTAACCGTTCGAGTGACGTATCGTCATAAAATCTTGTATGCTTTGTTCAACTCTCAGGTTGTGGCTTCATCTACAGGATCTACTTTACAGTTGATAACCTGCTCAACCCCAATATTTGCATATTAGGAAATTGACTTGAGATGTCGCTCTTGTAAATTTAAATAATTTGTTATGTTTTTAAAGTGATAACCCTCAATTATATAGTTTTAATAAGCAAATAAAATTTGTAAAACAAAATTTTATAAACGATACAAGACTCGAATCCACGATCTCTGGCGTTCCGTGCCAGTGCTTTAACCAACTGAGCTAACCGTTCGAGTGACGTATCGTTCATAAAATATTGTTTTTCAAATTTTATTTTCGTATTAATTGATTTGATTTAACTGCGTAGTAGGAAAATATAAAAGGCCTTTACCGATAGATGACCAGACCGAACAGCACATAGATCCTTTGAAGGTTATAATTCTGTTTTGGAAAAAGAGACTACCACATCTCATAACTTCGACTCATCTAGATTTAAAATTAGTTACAATATTAACTGAATCTTGAGTCTATCCATAATATTTTGCTTTGTTCTCCTGTTCATAAAACTTCCTTAATTAATAAATAATTTACTGAGATTGCACATCTGTTAATCTATGGAATTCTCTTCCCACTGAAATCAGAAAGGCTCAAACTCTACAATCAAAACAATGCTCCTTAATTATTATTTATCACTGTGACAATTTCGTTAGTTCTTTTCTTGGTATTACTGACTGTATGTGTATGTTTATATGTATATCGATAACACCACCTACTGTTATCTCATCAACTATAACTATTTCAGTACATGTTGCTTGGAAGAACTAATCATAAATAATATTGACACACTTTTACACAAATTATCTTGCCCCAAACTGGACATAGCCTACCACGTACTAAGGGTACAAGACAACGATATCTATATATATAAAAATGAATTGCTGTTCGTTAGTCTCGCTAAAACTCGAGAACCGCTGGACCAATTTGGCTAATTTTGGTCTTGAATTATTCGTGGAAGGTTAAAAGGTGAATAAAAATGAAAATACTCGGAATCAAATAAAAACAACAATTTTGTATTTCCTTTCATGTGCCCCCGTCGTTCAGAAATCAAATTGAAAGAATAGTTTAAAATGAATAACTTACTAGAATTTATATCTTTCTAACTTTCTCAGGAGGTAAAAAATTAACTTAATTTTGTATACAGAACAACGTCTGTCGGGTCAGCTAGTATTTAATAAAATATACTTACTTAATCATACGTAAATACATATAAACATCCATGACTTTGAAACAAACATCCATATTCATCATATAAATGATTTCACATACCGGGATTCGAAGCCAGGACCTTGTAACTTAGTAGTCAGGGTCTCTAACCATTCGGCTATATGGGTCGTCTCAGTCGAAAGAAATCACTCTTAAGCGGTAAGGCTGCCTATTGCTTGTTATGTATTCTCAATTTTTGTCATTTTTTTGTGGTGTGCAATAAAGATATATTTAATTATTTCATTAAATGGCTCGTCCATAATAAAGATGTTACATTTCCAGCATTGCAACATGATGTGTTGTGACGTTAAAGATAACATTGAGCAAATTTAATGACATCCTCTTACTTCGAGTCAACTATATACATTTTTATCTGAAGAGGAAACTAATTTGTTGCAAGTCACACTGCATTGCGATAGTAATGTTACTGCTAAATAATGTTAGTAAGTAATATTTGTAGTGTCTGTAGTCTTATAAACGTTAAAACCAGTTATTATGAAAGTCTAGACTAAGTTAATCGTATTGTAACATGGAATTATTCTGTTTTCTTTCCGTTACATTAATTCTATTAGTATAATTAAAAGCTTACTTTTCCATCTACGTTATTAAGTTAAGTTTGGACTTAAGTACGTTGTGTATATTTCTAAGTTTATATTTCCATTGGGAGGCTCCTTTCCACAGGATGCCGGCTATAGTATGGGTACCACAACGGCGCCTATTTTGTGAAGCAGTAATGTATTAGAATTACTGTGTTTCGGTCTGACGGGCGCCGTAGCTAGTGAAATCATTGGGCAAATGAGACTTAACATCTTACATCTCAAGGTGAAGAGCGCAGTTGTAATGCCACTCAGAATTTTTGGGGATTTTCAAGATGGATCCACTCAGGATGGAACTGTATTGTTATAGGTAGGGCGTATCAATTACCATCAGCTGAACGTACTGCTCGTCTCATCCCTTATTTTCATAAAAAAGTGTAAAAGTCAAAGTAAGTAAAACATATTATATTTTAAAAGTATTTGACTAGTGGCCAGCTTTTGATCAGCAGGTCTGATCCTCGCCATTGAAGAAGGTGTGATTGTTTAAACTTTGGTTTTGTATGTTATTTGAGATTATGCTGAGTGTTTATTTCGACCAGGTTTTTTTTTACGAAATTACGGGACGAAACGAACAGGACGTTCAGCTGATGGTAATTGATACGCCCTGCCCATTACAATGCGGTGCCGCTCAGGATTGTTGAAAAGCCCAAAAATTCTGAGAGACACTACAATTGCGCTCGTCACCTTGAGACATAAGATGTTAAGTCTCGTTTGCCCAGTAATTTCACTAGCTACGGCGCCCTCCAGACCGAAACACAGTAATGTTTACACATAACTGCTTCACGGCAGAAATAGGCGCCGTTGTGGTACCTACACATAATCTAGCCGGCATCCTGTTCAAAGGAGCCTCCCATTGGCAAAGGTTACGAACAGCATCGGGATATTATCCATTTAATTGCTGTATATATAATAGTTCTATACAATTAAATAATATTTAATTAAAACAATATTCGAGATTCGAGAACTTTACAAAATTATTTTCACTATCAACTCCATCACACTCTTTATTCGACATATCACAAATAAGATACAATATTGGACTTAACTATGGAGTATATTGTGTTATACCGAAAAGGACCCTTCATCAGCATTTGTTGCAGTTTATAACTGGTTTTCAGAACGCCCCGAACCGCCAAACTCAGCCTGAATGACAATATTACTGTGCTTAAAATTAAAATTTAATGCAAAACTATCTAATTAATATAAACTATCACTACAATAGAAAAAAGAAAAAAATATAAAACTTCTTATACTACAATATTTTAAACTTAAACAACCTAGATCATTTATTAATATTAAAATACCTAAATATATATTATAACTAGCTGAACCGACAGACGTTGTTCTGTACATAATAAGTAAATTACTATTTTTTATTAATTTGTCAATAATATTTCATAACATCAAGAATTATTTCGTAAAATATGCTCCAGCCTGTTGTTATAATGAAATTGTTTCACAGCAGAACTGTCAAACCGTGCGTCAATAAATTCTCTCAAAGAAAATATGTCCATACAAAACAAATATTGAAAATAAAAATAATTATGAGTCCCAAATCGAAATAAAAACTATCCTGTCTCTCAAGTTGGAGCAAACAGCACTCCATGAAGTAATTCCCATTTAAATCCGTTCATTAGTTTAGGAGTCCATTGAGGACAAACATTGTGACACGAGATTTATATATATTAAGATAAATAGGAAGGAACGACTTTGGACCCAACGACAAGTTCCTTTGATAGTTGAATAAGACTAATTTATAATGTTTTTTCAAAGATGGTTCCGAACTTAGCTTTATCCTTTCTAGTACTAGGAAATATTTATTTACCTTATACAAAATAGTATTTATTTTACCTTATACAAAATAGTAAGTATACATTGGTAAACAGTACTGTTACTTATATGTAACATGTAAGAAATAGTGTCTGGCTCACATTCTGCTCACAACTAAGTCAATACAAGTTTAACTCACCACTTTTTAAATAAAGCGGCCAAGTGTGAGTCGGACTCGCCCATGAAGAGTTCCGTAGCAGCAAGTAACATATTAAACAATTTATGACGTATTTAAAAAAACTACTTAATAGATCTCCTTCAAACCAATTTTCGGTGTGCCCAACCCCCTAAATTTATTGTCTTATTCTATTTGGTGTGAAAATCTTAATGCAGTTCACAGAATACGACATCCTACCAAGTTTCAACAATATAGTGCTAGTTTCGAACAAAAGTGGCTGTGGTGGACGGACAGACATACAGACATGACGAATCTATAAGGGTTTCGTTTTTGTCATTTGGCTACGGAACCCTAAAAACGGCGTGAGCTATGTTTAAACGCAAGACAGAAGTTAAAAGATCATCAAGTTAGTAGTAAGAAATACAGCTTCTTGTATGTTCTGTATAATATTTAAGGTAATCATTAATTCTAATTAAAGAATTACAATAAAAAATAATAAAATCAGTTTTCTTTGTATAAACGTACTGTTAACTTTTCAGCAAGACTGTACCTGGAAGAGTGCGCGAACTACCCAAGCTTGGCTGGAAGTTAATGTTCTGGACTATTTAAGAGCTGAAGACTGGCCCTCGTCTATCAGAACCCTTAAAACTACAAATAATGCTCATTTTTAGAAGACCTTACCTGCTCTAAACGACATGCCGCCATCGAATCGTTTTAGAAATCTCTAGAACAAGCAGTGACAAAATTTCCCGTGGAAACAGTGCATATATCCATAGATTCGTGGCCAGACATTAAAAGCCATAATTAAAATCATAGTCATTACGGATAGAATTATTTTTTACTTATTGCTGGGACATGATAAATAATAACATTTAAGTTTCATTAATATTACATTCATTTCATTCATTTAAGTTCCTGTATCCCTTAGATGGCCAGTGGGGCAGAAAAGTCCTCGAATGGTGACCACGTACCGGAAACGCAGTATTGGTAGGCCACAAGTTGGACCGACGATCTGGTCAAGATCGCCGGAATACGTTGGATGAGGGCAGCGCCGGAGCGATCATCGTGGAGATCTTTGGGCTCCCGCCTTTGTCCAGCAACACGACGTTAGAAAGTTACGAGTTACCTAATTCAAAAAAAGTCAGTAATTCTAATAAATGATTATACTTTTTACAATACTGACTTCGTGTTAATGTTTTTAATATTATTATATAAAACCCACAATATTTTTATTGATTATTGGTGTTTGATTTAATAATTACTGTGAACCTTAGATTTGTTTGATTATAAACACAAATAAAACTAAAAACAAAATTTTGTGACATAACGGGACTCGAACCTGCGACCTTTAAAAATATAACAAATTGTTTAGATTTGCAAGAGTGACATCTAAAGTCGATTACCTAATATGCAAATTTTGGGCATAGCATACAATTTATAAACGATACCTCACTCGAACGGTTGGCTAAGTTGGAAAGAGCGCTTGCAAGGAACGCGAGAGGTCGCGGGTTCGAGTCCCGCATCATTAAAAAAAAATTGTTTTCAGTTTTATTTGTGTAATTAATGCCAGAAGTAAGGGTAATCACCTTAAAAACATAGTAAATTGTTTGATTATCTTAAATTAGCTATTAGCTACTGCCCGTGACGTCGTCTGCGTGGATGGTATTATATTTAATTCAATACGTTCATTAGTTTTGTTTTGAACGGACATACTTACAGATAATAGATGAAAATTCTATTAAGTACTTTTTGGATTCGATGTTGTTTGTAGAACTCACTGCAAAATTCTTCATTCTTCAAAAAAATACAGTTTTTTTATTTTCTTGCGATTTTATTATATTTTAATATAAAACCAAAAAAAGTCAAAATCACTTTATTCACGTAGGTCACGGAAATGACACTTATGAACTTTTCTTATTGAATCTACCGCTACTTCGTAAAGGGTTGAGCTAATGAGAAGTAGTAGCAAGAAACTCATTTCCACTCTTTTATGTCAAGATTTACATTTCCATCGATTTACAAATCATTTCAATTACAATATAATATGTAAAATGATGCAACAAACATACTCAAACGTCAAATAGTCAATGTCTTACACGAGTAAGTCAATATACTTACTACAATTTCAGTTGAAAATCGAAGGCAAAAATCATTCCGGCCATAAAAAGAAGCAAAGATTCATGTTCTGTGGTTAGTTTATCGTATACTCTTGATACATCACGAGATAACATACAGTTTCTATTGCTGCTAAAAGGATGTGCATTTTATTAGAAGTCTCGCGAGACAGACATCCAACGTGATCTGCTCTTACTTACAGACATTCTAAGTAAAAGTACAATTTATCAAGGGTACTGTTGTGTTTAATAACTTATTTGAATTAAACTATGTGGATTTAATTCCTTTGAATAACTAGGCAAAGGGCTCAAGTTTAGCTATGTCTAACAGGCTGCTAAAGGGACTCTTTATTTTACTTAAAATTATCAAATAAATTCAATTTGTTTGAATTTTATAATATTATTATGTTTAGTACCAAATAATAAAAATTCATAATCTTATATTATATAAAGTTCTCGTGTCGCGGTGTTTGTTACCAAACTCCTCCGAAAGGGCTGATTCGATTTGTATGAAATTTTGTGTGCGTATCGGATAGATCTGAGAATCAGACTACATATATTTTTCATATTTCCTAAATGATAAGGGTACCCCTAGGTATATTTTTTTATTTTTTTGATATTTTTTTATTATGATTCAGCATTGAAAATACATACAAATTCAAATTTTCACCCTTCTACAATCAACAACTATTTTTGTATCGCGATTTTTATAGTATTTTGTTCCATCCACAAAACCGCTATAGAGTTGAAAGATTAAAATCGAATACAAAAATAGTAGTACGAAATATTTTTTTTACTTTATAATATGGAAATACAACGTTTGCTGGGTCAGCTGCTAGTCTAATATATAAAAATCCCATGTCGCGGTTTTTGCTTCTCAAAAACGGAACACGAGAATTTTATATATTTTTTTTATGAAAATAAGGGATGAGAGAGCAGGACGTTCAGCTCAGATGGTAATTGATACGCCCTACCCATAACAATGCAGTGCCGCTCAGGATTATTGAAAAACGCAAAAATTCTGAGCGGCACTACAATTGCGTTCGTCATCTTGAGACATAAGTTGTTAAGTCTCATTTGGCCAATAATTTCACTAGCTACGGTGCCTTTCAGACCGAAACACAGTAATGTTTACACATTTATTAGATGTAGGTGTTTTATAAATGTATGGGGTAATAATTTGTAAAATGATGAAGCTGTATTTAAAAGAGTGACAGAGAATTTCTTACCACTTCTTCTCATCTAAGCTCAGCCTGTTTTGCAATGGTGGTGAATGTATAAAAATAATTTTTAGACATTTATAAGTGTCATTTCCTTGACATAGATGGATTTTTTTTTATGGAATAGGAGGACAAACGAGCGTACGGGTCACCTGTTGTTAAGTGATCACCGCCGCCCACACTCTCCTGCAACACCAGAGGAATCACAGGACCGTTGCCGGCCTTTAAGGAAGGTGTACGCGCTAAGGATGAAGTAATTTTCATTTTATTACTTTTTATTTTTGGTATAGTGTAAAGCCTGTAACTATCTGTGTGACGGATTCTTACATAACATAATTTTCACCAAGTTCAAGACGCCTACTTGGGCGATCAGAGAAAGATTGTAACTGTTATATTATAAAACAAAAAATTCACCGGCATATAGATATACTCTAGCCAATCTCAACTCCATATTTTATCCGTAAAAGTAAATAATCTTCAAGATAAATCTTACTACTGAATACAAAAGCAGACAATATTTATGAGTTCTATAAGCCCAAATCAATTCTGTAGGACACAGTAAAGCTAAAAGCTAAAGTAAACTTATTGCGTGCAAAAATAACGCCACTAATCAAAGTGCTAAATGGTCCCTCTATCGGCACATCGAACAAACAAATACACATTGTCATTTAGTCATAATTTATTTAAACTGCCCGAAAAAAAAAAAATTGATAATTTTCAAAGATCGAGTAGTTTTCCCTCCTTAGTCGTTCACTCTTGACAGAGTGGTCGTGGTTGCATGATGAGACTGTAGGTACACACAAGACGTATCTATGGTAGATAATGTAGCCCTCGCAATGCACCTTCACTTGCCACGGTCATCAGCGTTAGGGGAACACTGGACTATGTTAGTTTGTGTCGCAGCCTTTATCAGGTCTATCCAACGCGTAGGTGACAGATCTCGTGACCGCTTGCCTTCCACTCGTCCTTGGACGACGAGTCGTTCCATGAAGTTTTGGTTTCGTGTGACGTGCCCAAAGTACTTGGGGCTTATATTTGCACAGTCGAAGATAATCTCACCTTCACCTTGAGTTCTTCCAATATCGAAACATTGGTCCGAAACGCATTCCAAGGAATTCGAAAAGCAGTCGACGCCAGCTCCACATTTCTAGAGCGTTGATTTTGCGTTTGTCTTTCAGGCGCACCGTCCACGTAGTATCTGTTGTGCAAAAATCGAATTATCATCAGATCTCTGAGGCGACGTTCTGAGGTCCTAGGAAGCTTCCCTGACCTTCCCTAACATGTCACTATGTCAGAATGTATGTGTGTGTGTGTGTATGTAAGTAATTATATAAACTTCCGGCTTTTGACCGATTTCATCGCGGGTAGTGCCATTTGAAAGGGCTCGGCTAAATCGGTTCATCCATTCAAATGTTATTGCAGTTTGAAATTTCACAAAATAGTGTTTTAATAAACTTTCATTAGACTTATGACCTTTTCGAACTATTAATAAATTAATTAATGTTTTTTGTTTTGCCTTTGTATTGTAACCGAGATCAACAGGAAAATAGAAAAATATTGAGACACACATACGATATAAGAATAAATCATGTTTTTATTTAAATTAAGTATTGAGACAAAAAGTAATAAAATAAACTAAGAAAAAGTCTTTTTTTTATTAATAATTATTAATAATTAAGAAGAGTTATTAGTTTTTGGCCATTCTTTCGATTGGCATCATAAACGTAGGGGTGTTTTTTTTTTACATTTAAGTCGGTTCGATTCCCAGACGAGGCAAGTAATTTTTAGAAAATCTTTTAATGCAGAATTACTAAATTTTAAAAATAACATAAAGTCTTCTTTGAGTAAAATAGCCTATCTTCGATATTTAAGGTACTTTCCTTTCATGTCCCATAACTTTGGGACACCTGCATACCTCTAATAATACTATAATATCATTGACTTACACACGACCTACTTGAGGCTTTCTGTCAACATTATTTATATGAATATATTTATTTCTATTTCCTTATGGCTGTCAGCGCAAAAGCGACCTAAACCAAAATTGTTTTGTTTTATAACCTGATAAAATAAAGATAGATTAAAAAAGTAACGCTTAGACACAAAAGTTAGTTCAGTTTTGATTTAAAAATTATCGATTATTAAATAGTTTGTTTTATAATTACATTGATAAGCAAAACACTGTGGGTTACGCTAACACTGGTTTGCGCAAACAGCCTCATATCATGGATGTCATTTATAACAAAAATGTATACGAAAAATAGACAGTCAGTACTCCAAGGCTATTTATATTTAAGGACATATCATTCGCAGTCTGATAACGGAACGGCAAAAGTGTGCTTAAAGACAATGTAAGCACATTTTTCTCATTAGTCGTGTGTCAACTGTCACTGTAAGAATCAAATAGTGGACCGTGGACGACTGAGAAGCAGGATTTTACTTTTATAAGTGTCACCTTTGGACCTTCATGTGCTCCTTGTACACTATTCCTATAAAAAATGGAAGAGGTTTAGCGAAAAACTATCGACTAATAATGGACATATTTATAAGAAGGTGAATGATAAGTGAATACAGTCTATTCGAGTTGATGCTAAATTAAACATGAAAATTATGACACAAATAAAAACACGCTATCAAAACTCGATTTTTTTTAATATGTAGTTCGTTCAATAACGATATTAAAATAACATAATTATTAATAGTATAATATTTATTTATTTATTAAGATACAATAAACCAATTTTGGACGTCTTGTTATATATTTAAAAATGATAAAAAAAAAACA
Organism: Leptidea juvernica; assembly: GCA_949711755.1. Lineage (NCBI taxonomy): Eukaryota > Metazoa > Arthropoda > Insecta > Lepidoptera > Pieridae > Leptidea > Leptidea juvernica. Next base: position 9,951,824 of record CATIXQ010000027.1, read on the forward strand.
AATTCATTCTTCAGAAACAGAGTTCTGCGAATACACAAGAATTGATAATCTCAATTTTTATAAATACTCTTATTTTATTTACTACTTAGTTCTTTAGTGTGTGAGGGTCAAATGATGCATCAAAGATCAGTTATCCCATGTAACAATGAACGTTCGACTAGGTCTGTTTAGATAGGGCTCTAGGAAAATAAACTTGAATATGATAGAAGTAACTAAAATTCTTATGAATAAAAAGTAATATCTGTGTATGACATGTGACAATGACATTGACTTTAACGTCAATACGGGACTGAAAATATTAAATCACATGTCAGTCACTGAAATTGCCAATTCATTTCATTGCAACTTACATTCTCTTTTTTATTGTTAGATCTATGTTTGACAAAAGATTCGAAAAATAAATAAGTAAACGATTAATTTTGTGCACAAGAATTTGAAATTTAAATTTGACTTGGCCAATTTTAAAATTACACTTTTGAACCTGTTAATCTCTAACTATTACTAATTGAACTATTACATATTCTTTGCTATATATTACCTTGCTGATTCATGCAGAACAAAACTTTTTACATGCATTTTGGTTTGGATAACAATTTTATATGGACGAACTAGATTGGTTCCACATAAACGAAATTTTAATCGTAAGCAGTTTAGATATAACATATTGAAGTTATGAAAGACTATTTTAATTTGTTTCCATTAATTGGTGACTGCACTTAATGCTTAATGCCCCACGATATAGGAATAAAATTTATAGAAAGGCTACTTAGCTGAGCGTGACAGCTCAGCGTCATTTAATAATCAAAAAATAAAATGCTTAGCATTAAGGAAGATTTAACTTTAAAACTTCATATAGATACGTTTTTTTTGAAGTGTAAACTTCTTTAGCGGTGTTGAGAACTTTTCTTGGGATGGGTATAAAATTTTAAACTCGCGTCAGGACTCCTGACCTAATCTAACATTCGTAAGGCAGTCGTTGAAATTATGAATAAAAGTTGATTTTACTGAGAGATAAACATTTTAATGTAAAAAAATTGTAATAGTTCTGAAAAGTTAATTTTTTTATATAATATAAATTGTCATTTTTGTGTACGATAGCGCAATAAATGAATGTTGTATTTAACCACATAAATGTTAGTAATTCGTGCCAAATTATTCCGGAACCAATCCAAAATATTCAAAAATGCACAACGTTGAAGTTTTCAGTTCTGACGGCACTCCCGGATAGATTTTACAGCGGTCAAAAAGACAAAAGATGTAAGCCTATCGAAAAATCATATCAATATCATTAAAATCATTGCATCAAGTAATATTGTACGTAGTATCATTTTATTAATTTATAAATATTCCATTACTTGAACCAGCTAAATTTTGCAACGATGTTTATCTCACAACATGGTGAATATGGCAATCGTAAGTCGTGAGTCGAGTTTCTGACACATTACAACTTCCTTTCCCCTATCAAACTCAAAGTGAATTAGCCAATAACGAAAATTTGAATTGCTCGAAGAGCGTGGGTTGGCACTGAATTTGGAAAGAACCGGTTTTCTGTATAATATGTAAGCGGTTACCCGGTAAAAACAGTTTGAAATATTGATAAATTCAAAATAGTAGTTTATATTGAAATTGCGAAAATCGGCGGGAATCGAGTGTTTGACATTCTGATAGACAGGTCATCATAATATGTAGAACCATGAAATTTATAGGTTTCAAAGTCAAAGTCAAATAGACTTTATTAAAGTAATCTTGAATTTAACGCGATATGAATCGACATTGTATATATATCCTCAAAATTACTGAATCTACCATATGTTCGAAACAAAGGTTGAGCTCGTGAGAAGGACACACAAGGAACTCAACGATGTTTTCTATCAAATAAAGTATTTTACAATGGCTGCGATTTACAAAACAAACGAGTGTGTAAGGTGCTACATCCAATATATGAATCGTGTTTAAATAATATAAATTATTTCATAAAAAGTAATAAAGAATAAACTGTAAAATTAATATAAATTATCGTATATTAGATACATCAACCTTTAGAAGTTGAGTTCATTGTTTGTGTAAGGATGCTTCGTGAACATGATGATCGTTATAACTGTCATAATTGGTAATTGGATCCAACAAATACAATGATTTACTAACTATAGTTTAGTAGTGTAGATCTTTAGTATGGTTATCTGATATGGTGCAGGCAATTGATTTATTGCAAATGGGTATTTATCTTATCAAAGTAGCGTATGGTTAAGTGACTGCCATCACATAAATTGTTACTACAACTAATTTTTTTTTTAAATAAGGGATGAGACGAGCAGGACGTTCAGCTGATGGCTATTGATACGCCCTACCCATTACAATGCATTGCCGCTCAGTTTTGTTGAAATACCCAAAAATTCTGAGCGGCACTACTCGTCACCTTGAGACATAAGATGTTAAGTCTCATTTGCCCATTCATTTCACTAGTTCACAGTAATGTTTACATATTACTGCTTCACGGCTGAAACAAGCACTGTGCAAAGGAACCTCCCTCAGTTAATCATAACAATGTGATGTATTCTTCGAATTTGTATTTTATACAATTCAGATCGGAAGGAAGAGTATTGCAGCAATTTTAACTGAAGGAAAACTAATAAGTCAGGCAACAATCATTCAAAAGACCTTATCACATTCAGATACTATTTTTAAATCTTTTTTAACATGACAAAACTCTTCGGAGTTTCTCCTTCTGCCCGCTATAGTAGTCCGCTTCTACACAGACGCACTCAATCAATAGAATGATAAGTATGTAGTTCACCTCTACCATTTTCATATAAGCTTCACCTGTATTTATATAACACGATCTTTGATCCATATTTTCACCATCCCCAGCACATTCGATTTAGTTTCTGACTCAAAAACACTTCTCCTAACCTAGATAGGTTAGTTTTGAGTAAAAGAAAAAAAAAAAAAAGTTATTAAAATTTCGTACATTATTACTGTATTACTCCCTTATTTTATCCCCTTAGGGACCAAATTTTGCAAAACCGTCATCTTATTGCTCATTTGCGTAATTACAGTATCTGTGCAAAATTTCTAGTAGCCACAGTAGACTATGTGTTGATGAAACTGAGTTTTCAGACACTTTCACACAAACTATTTAGGTAGCCCCAAATTAGGCATAGCCTGTACTGAGGGTGGCACAAAACGATATATTTAATACAATATACATACTTAAACATGCATAAATACCTATTAACATC
>CATIXQ010000027.1:9955072-10045142 GCA_949711755.1 Leptidea juvernica
ATACACTTTTTTCATTCATTTGTTTAATTTTCCCGAACAATACGTTTGTCAACTTGTTCGAGTAATAACTACGTAATTGTAATTTTTTTGAAAATTTGTTCATGTTAAGTAGTATTGGTGTACCAATACTATTTAACATGAACAAAATTTTGTTATTTTTGTAAAGAAAATTGTATTATGTTTGTAATAAATTTAAAATGCTTCTAATTCTGAATTAAAACTATGGTTATCTTGTGTGATAGAGGTAACCTAGCCCCGCTCGATTCCTCATGGCCGTTGGTTCGGTCCCCAGCCTCAAATCAGTGTCAACAATTGGATTACATGGGACTTTACACCAGGTATCTTCACTAAAAACAATAATTATTAATTTTTACTATCATTATAACATTGTAAGTGGTTTTAAGCTGAGTTTCACTTTCTGCTTTCTGTTATAACGCTGGCGTCAAAAGCAACAAACATACTTATATTAAAGATTTTTACTGAACATAAATTGAACACTTTTTGAATATTAATCAGATAAAACAAACTTGAACTAGAGTAGAAGTTTGTGCAAAGATGTAACGACCTAATAGTTGATATATGTATTTCAAAATTAATAAAAAGTGTTCAAAACAAAAGTATTACGATATTCAAAAGAATTGTAAAAAAATGTTTGTGTGGTAAAGGTTACTATAACATAAATGACTTTCTGAATGCTACTACAGATTGGGAATGTAGCGACCATCCTCAGGCTATTAAATAATAAGTTTAATTGTACGATATTACTTTGTAACCATAATTTTTTTTTATGTGAAAAAAATCCCGCTGAGTTTGTTGCGCCCGTTCTACTCAGCTCAGAGGCATTTTTTTTGGAATGGGTGGTAGTATTTGAATTTCAATAAGTGATGTCACATCCTATTTTGAATAAAAATATTTGAAATTGAATTTGTTGTTATCTAATAATACTAATAAGTATGTCGATTAGGTATGACCAACTTAATAGTTTGTCAAACATAAATTCTCTGTCCTTAGAAACTATGAAATATTCTGAGTAGATATAAAAAGTCCCCGATGCGTCCGCAATGGAACAGCATTATATTACAAATATTGCTTAGTAGATAAAATTAATTTCTTATAACCATGTGTTGCCTTTAGTAAGGCGGTACGCGTGTAACCATTGATCGGGCCGGTCCTAGTTACCATTAACCATTCGTCTATAACCATTACAGGACCAGTCCGAGTAACCATTTTAACCATTATTACCAATACACAGTAGAGATGCAGTACGTGTTTAACCATTGATCGGGCCGGTCCCAGTTACCATTAACTATCTTCTATAGGTGTTCCACAGGGTTCTATTCTCGGTCCTTTCTTGTTTCTTATATATATTAACGATCTACCGTTTGTGGTAGATGATAGCCATGAGATTGTATTGTTTGCTGATGATACTTCACTTATTTTTAAAGTGAAGCGACGTGCGGATATTGATGACGAGGTAAGCAATGCACTCTCAAAGATAGTGCGTTGGTTTGAGACGAATAATCTGCACTTAAACAGTAAAAAAACAAAGTGTTTACGGTTTATTACACCAAATACAGCAGAGGTACAAACCAACGTACTTATAAATGACCAGAGATTGGAACTTGTGGACACTACGGTCTTCTTGGGTATCACGTTAGATAAAAAGCTTCAGTGGGGTCCACATATTACCCATCTAGCAGATAGACTCAGCTCTGCGGCATATGCAGTTAGAAAGATTAGAGAGTACACGAATGTTGCGACCGCTAGATTAGTGTACTTTAGTTATTTTCACAGCATCATGACGTACGGTATATTACTATGGGGTCATGCTGCTGACATTGATATAGTGTTTGCACTGCAAAAGAGGGCTGTTCGTGCTATATATCAGCTTGGTTATAGACAGTCTCTCAAAGAAAAATTTAAAGAAATAAATATTATGACTGTTTATTGTCAGTACATTTATGAAAATTTAATATATGTTCACAAAAATCGTCACCTTTTTGCTCTTAATAGTGATTTTCATTATTATAACACTAGACATAAGGGATTGCTGGTAACTAATTCTAGTAGGCTTCATAAGATACATAATAGCTTTAAGGGTAAATGTATACACTTCTACAATAAAGTCCCAGCCACTGTTCAGGCATTATCTATAAATAAATTTAAATGTTTTATAAAAAAATGGCTCTGTCGTAAATCCTATTACTCCACTGCTGAATATCTAAATGATCGGACAGCCTGGGACTAGATTGTGATTATTTTATAGCGACTGTACAATATTGTATATTTTTATTGAAAAGAGCGCAAAAAAAAAGAATGCTGGGAGAGTTTCTTGCGCCGCTTCTTCTCTCTCAGAGCGCCATTTGTTTCCGAAGCGGTAGTAGTATCTAGTAGTATAAGAAATGACATCAAAAAGAATTCTAAAGGAATCAATTTTGAGAAAATAAATGCCTTTTATGCCTTTATGCCTTTTATAACCATACAGGGCCGGTCCGAGTAACCATTTTAACCAATCCACGCACTCACAAGTAGAACCATTAATTATAGTTATTTAACAAGTGTCATAGATTAATTTAGTACCTTAAGTAAATAGATATTTTTACCATAAAAACCCCTAAGTGCATCCCTTTTCAATTATTATATAAAAAATAATAAAAATAAATGACTGGTTGATCAATGACTACACATCAACTGCATTTTGAAACCACAGGGTGTAGCTAAACTCAATAATATCTGTGTGGGAAACAAGATTGTTTCAAAATTCTTTAACATTTAATTGTTACGCCACAGAGCCCTTTGCTAATTCTGTTCGCGCACATCTTTGATATGTCATCTTATTATAATGCGTACAGTTTCCCGCGATAATTCACACGACTTGTGATCTGATTAATTTTGATTAAATTTAATTAGGCATTTCAACACACGATGTAAAAATGTTGCTGTTTGAAGCTAAATAAGAATATATTATGACATTTTTTGAAAATGAATATTTTATTTGCAGATAAGTACGCAATACCATTATCATATTTTAGCATTATCCTCAGAATTCAATCTTTAAAAAAAATACTAAACTATTTGGAAACCGACAATATTTTAAAGGTTGGTACAATCCTAATAAAAACACAAAATACACAAAAATATTTGTTTAGTTATTTTCTTAATAATTCTACGTAGAGTACTGTTAGACAACCGATAAAAACATGCCAGGAATATTACTTTAGTGTGCGTGACGAGCTACGTCTTACACTCGCACACACACAAACACATTTGTATGACACTTTGTGTTAGTGTGCGTGAATTGCTCGAAATATAGCTTAGTTCTAAACTCATATTTTTTTCGACGTTTTCATTCATTTTTTAACTGTCATACGGCCGTTCCCAATCTTCAATCTATGTACTTGAGATAAAAATCGTTATTGGTTGATTTTTTCCGTCCCAATAAACTTATCGTAACTCACCTTATCCGTGCACGCTGTCTGTCAATGGGACGACGTATAGCTTACCAGCGATATAAAGTTTATATTGAATTTGCAATTCAAATGCGTCCCAATATAAGGCGATAAGAATGACTTACGGGTATATTGGGACAGCTTCAGATTATTGACAGCTAATTACTGACAGTAGAAGGTAGTAATTTATCTCTATCTGTAGATAGTATATTGGGAACGGCCGATAGACTATCTAAACATATATATGATCTAAGGTTATTTAATTTATTTGTTTAGTTAATTTAAATTGTTTTAGCTATACTGACTTGTTGTCAATAGTGACTTATGAACATTAATTCTTTTGTAACTGTATTTTTACCCTTTAGGTCTGCATAAAATTTAATTATGTACTACTGGATACCGTAATGGTTTCTTATTTCTTCGGCACATTAAGGTCTTACACAACAGTGTAAATTAATGACGAAATGACATCAAGTGCAGATTGGTAATGTTTCATAATAATATGCTTGGCCACACTTGGAATAAGTTCACCAGTGGGAGGCTCCTTTGCACAGGATGCCAGCTATATTATGGGTGTCAAAACGGCGTCTATTTCTGCCCTGAAGCAGTAATGTGTAAGTATTACTGTGTTTCGCTGCGAAGGGCACCGTAGCTAGTGAAATTACTGGGCAAATGAGACTTAACATCTTATGTCTCAGGTTGTAGTGCCATATTTTTTTACCAAATAATTGATGTACAAATTCAAGTATAATTATACAAAATGTGTTCAGTAGTATTTTATTAAAAAAATGTATATATAAGTATAGGAAATTTCAGTGTGACAAATGACACTAATATTCACTATGCGAATGTACATAGGCTGCACTAAAAGTATCGGGAATGGAATATTTCTACTGTTCCTGTCATATTAAAATCTTTTTAATTGAAAACTCCTTGGTTTTAAAAATCGAATACCATTTATGCATTTAAAAAAAGATTCTCGGTCTTGTCACAAGGTCTTGTCAAACTTATTTAGTCGTTGAGAAAATGGAATTGACTCGAGAAAACCCGTATAGCCTTACATCATTTATACGTCTTGATAGACTATGACAGCTGTGAAAATGTGGAAATAAATTGTGTTTAGAACTAACCTCTCTTTAGAGCAATTCACTCACATTATCGCAAAGTGTCATACAAATCGCGAGTGTAAGACGTAGCTTGTCACGCACACTAAACTCATATTCCTGGCCTGTATAAATCAGTTGTCAAACAGCTCTGATCTGAGTGATATCTCATATCTTTAAAAGAGCAATTCTTGTGTATATAATTCTGAATCTCGAAAACGGCTCCAACGATTTGAATGAAATTTAGAGAAATCGATCTAGCTAGGTTTCAATTTAAAAAAATGTAGGTTTATCCGTGTTTTAATGTGAAACAGCTTCAATAACATTAGAATACAATGGTAAATTTCGCTTCTACATACAAGACTATAATAGCTCAGATGGGACATTGGATGATCCGGAAAGCAAAAGACGCCAATACGAATCCAGATGTGCTATTAGTCCTATTAGAGCAAGGCTCGGTCGTCCTGATATTTATACCATTATATCGTCACCATGCGAAGAATTCCTCGGATTTTATTAATCTTAAATCATATTTTCATATTTCAAACGTTCTTACGGACACCTGATGCTAAGTGATCACCGCCGCCCACAATCCTGCAACACTAGAACAATCGACGAAACCTATAGCCCAGTGGTTAGTATGCTGCGAACTGAGACCCGGGTTCAAATCCCGGTAGATGCAAACATTTATATGCTAAACATGTTTGTTTCCGAGTCATGGATGTTAATTTGTATTTATGTATGTTTAAGTAAGTATATTATATTAAATATATCGTTGTCTTGCACCCATAGTACAGGCTATGCCTAGTTTGGGGCAAGATAATTTGTGTAAGAGTATGCCAATATTATTATTATTAATATATATATTTTCCAAAAATTAAATCTACTATAAATTTAGCTTATTGCATTTTTTTGTATGAAAATAAGGGGAGAGTTGAGCAGGACGGTCAGCTGATGATAATTGATACGCCCTGCCCATTACAATGCAGGGACGATCCAGATTATAGAAAAATACAAAAATTCTGAGCGGCACTACAATTGCGCTCGTCGCCTTGAGACATAAGATGTCAAGTCTCATTTGTCCAGTAATTTCACTAGCTACGGCGCCCTTCAGACCTTATTGAATAACAAAACATAATTTGAAAATGTATTGAATTAGGCGTTACTTTGCGGAAATCCATAATTAAAATCGTCTCGTGCCAGTTTTTGGCGAAACAACACGTCCTGAGGATGCCTCGTGTAGAGGCGAAACACGTGTCGAATTGTTTTAAAAACAAATATTGGCGGAATTAACACTAAAGAAAACTTAAATCATTTGTATAAAAACATAATTTATTGTGTAACCTGTCTTAAATCATCTGTATTTAGTATGTGAAACGCATATGACGTATATTATTTGGGTTTGACCCCCCCTTTCTTTGCATACCATTGTAAATAATACCAATCTCATGGGTTAGTTCGTATTGCGAACGACTGCTTGATAGTATTGTCACTTTGAGCGATAATTTAGCGCTGCAAGACTTGAGTGAGTGCAAATGGTGTATAAATGTTTTGAGGTAAGTTATTTAAATTTAATCAAGTTTATTAAATATTTTATTTTAAGTTATCCTGTATTTCAAATTATATTATTATTATTATAATTTATTTCTTATTAACAAATTACATATTATAAATATCAAGATTGTTGTACATAAATAAACTCATTGGAGTTTTACCGTGTACAAAAGATCGTTGGAATATATAATATTATTCAAATTTGAAGTGTAATATTTAATTAATTATAAAAGAAAAAGGTAACAACTTAAAACTACACACAAATATTAATTATGCAGAAATTATGTTATTTATTTTTTTAAATTAAAAAATAATTTTGACACGTTGTTTGTCCGCGATGGACTCCTAAACTAATGAACGGATTTTAATGGGGATTACTTCATGGAGTGCAGTTTGGTCCAACTTAAGAGATAGGATAGTTTTTATTTCGATTTGGGACCGATAATTATTTTTATTTCCAATATTTGTTTTGTATGGACATATTTTCTGTGAGAGAATTTTTTGACGCACGGTTTGACAGTTCCGCTGTGGAACAATTTCATTATAACAACAGGGAGCATTTTTTACGAAATAATTCTTGATGTTATATTGAAATATTATTGGCAAATTCCTATAAAACAGTATTTTTTTTATTATGTACAGAACAACGTGTGTCGGGTCAGCTAGTAATATATAATATAATCGCAATATTTATTAACGGTGTGTGTGGATATATACATCTACTGTAATCTATAACTTTGTGTTTTATTAAATAACTTATCAATTCGAATATTACTCATTTTTCACTTACTAGTGTAAGCCATTCAGTTTTTGACGTTTAAGTGTTTTTGTTACATCACTTTGCATATATTGTTATTGAAATGAATTGAAAAACGATAAATCTGTAAATGTTGATTCAAATGAGTGGCAATGAGTTTCTTGCCACTTCTTCTCATTAAGACTCAAACGTTTCTGAAGTGGCGGTACATATTAAAAAAAAAAGAAAACTTTTGACACTCATAACTGTCATTTTCTTGACCAACATGAATTAAGTGATTTTGATTTGATTTGAGATTCAGAGTTTTAGCTTCGAAGGTGTTTATAATTTAAAAAAAAATATGTTAAGGCTTCAATTATTAGCAACTTCCAACACAACTCAAGTCATTAATATATCGTAATACCCTAATTAATGTGTATAATGAATTTGCATTGTTATCATATTTTACTAAAAAGAAAGCTGCTAAATGAGTTGATATGTTTGAAAATTTAATTAATTAATTACTTACGTTTTATATGTTAAATTATTAAGGCCTCACAATGTATAGATTACTAGATGATCAATTTGTTATGTTTTTATAGTGATAACCCTCACTTCTAGAACGATGCGGGATTCGAACCCACGACCTCCGGCGTTCCGTGCCGGTGCTCTAAACCACTGAGCTAACCGTAAGCTCAAATAGTCAGTAAGTTTAAAATTTTACTAGATGATGCCCGTGACTTCATCCGCTGAGATAAAGGGTTCTTATAAATAATAGGCAAGTTTGGAATTGAAGATTATCTCATGTCCTATTCCAGCTCCGGTTCCTGTTTTCGCTCCCGTTCCCAACATATTATATTAATCTTAATTCGGGGAAGATTGCTATGGCAAACTAAACCTACTATTGTTATAGTTATAGCTCATCGACGTTAATTTCAATTTTTCACAAATCCCGCGCGAACCATGGATTTTTCCGGGATAAAATGTAGTATAGTAAAATGTCCTTTCCCAAGCTCTAGTCTATCGCTGTACAATTTTATCAAAATCTGTTCAGTAGCTAAGGCGTAAAAGCGTCACAAACAAACTTACATTCACATTTATAATATTAGTAGGGATTTAAAAAATAAGTATAGTTAATAAAGTGATTGTCATGTAGAATCAAACTATCTAAACTTTACTTGAAGGTACTAGAATTTATTATTAAAATAGGTACCGTGTCCTTCAGGCAGCGTTCAATTGTCGATCGAAATCTGTGTCGACTTAGTTCGGCTTAACGCGTAAATTAATGAATGGTTAAACAATAAGGTCTTATAAAACTCTTATTAATTGAAAAAACCATTAAATTGCGTACTAGACTCGGTATAACATACACTTCATAAATACTTTTGAATTTATATAACATTCAACTTGGAAATATCCATTTTTGTTGAAGTTTATAATAATATTATATTACACTAGCTGACCCTTCGTTGTTTTGCCATATAAAGTATAATTCACGCGATAGTTTTATAAATAAAAGCCTATGTGTTATTCTGGTGTGTAAGCTTTATTATTGTGAAGTTTCATCAAAATCTATTCAGTAGTTTTTGCGTTAAAGAAGTTCAAACATACATCCAGGCATACAAACTTTCACATTTATAATATTAATAGGATTATCTTATTCTCTGTCAAAATTTCAGCTGTTGTGTCTGTCAAACGGAGAGACAGACGAATGGATGAGCGATCAACGAAGTCAAAGTGAAAGTCAAATAAACTTTATTCAATTAGGCTTAAACTAAGCGATTTTGAATAGTCCTATAAATATTTCTTTTAAATTACTGAAACGTTCGGAAAAAGCTGAGCTTGTGAGAAGAAGTTACGAGAAACTCAACGGCCATTCTCTTCTATCAAACAGAGTATTTTAGAATGGCTGTAATATACATTACAAATTAGTATGTAAGGTGCTGTATTCAATACATTAATGAATTAATGTTCGAAGTCTTAAGGTTCCCGTTGGTATTCATTACATAAAACACCATTCTTCGGGTTCCGTACTTTTAAAAGAAAAAAGATACGCTGGGAGGACTGGAGTAAAACACACTGTTTCGTTGTTATTAAATTTTGAAACATTTGAAATGTATTATTGGGCCTTCGAGTAAGCATTTCTTTATGAGACCTTTTAACCAGTATAAGTCAACAAAATACGATGTCGCTGATGTGGTGAGGTTTTCATGGACATCTGCAGCACCAGGGGTCAGAGATGTGCTGGTTGATAGTGTGCTATAAACTTGAAGTCTTAGATCATTTTATACGTCTAGATAAACTATGACAGCTGTGAAAACGTTGAAAAAAATTGAATTTAGAACTATTATGAGCAATTCACGCACACTAACACAAAGTGTCATAAAAATCGCGAGTGTAAGACGTAACTTGTCACGCACACTAAACTAATATTCTTGGCCTGTTTGATATCCGTTGTCTAACAACAAGAGACTCTATCTAGACGTATAAATTATGAAAGCTGAAGTTATACAGCAATTCGGGCCTGTTTTTTTTATGAAAATAAGGGACAAGACGAGCAGGACGTTCAGCTGATGGTAATTGATACGTCCTACCCATTACAATGCAGTGCCGATCAGGATTCTTGAAAAACCCAAAATTCTGAGCGGCATTACAATTCCGCTCGTCACCTTGCAACATAAGGTGTTAAGTCTCATTTGCCCAGTAATTTCACTAGCTACGGCGCCCTTCAGACCGAAACATTGTAATGTTTACACATTACTGCTTCACGGCAGAAATAGGTGCCGTTGTGGTAACCATAATCTAGCCGGCATCCTGTGGAAAGGGGCCTTCCACTGGTAAAACCTCCGTATTGCTTAAAGGACCCTAATTCGTATGGATTCGGGAAAACTGCAACGCATAACTGTTTACCAGTTTCGCAAGGACAATCAAAGAATTATTATTGGAAAAAATCCGATGAGTCGATTCGCGGTAATTCTTTTGAATAAATTACAAATCTCTCAATATCAGCTTTCGGTGACGTCAAATGTCAGCTTACAGATTAGATCAAACACGATTCATTTTTATTTTATTTATTTAGCTTATATTATTATCAGGTAGTTGAGAGTAACTGTTGATCGTAGATGTGTGAAAATTTTAAGTTGTATGTATTTTTCTTACGCTGACTTTTATAATCAAATAAATATAAAAAATGTGAAAAAAAATTAAAAAAAGGGGGATGAAAAAGATGTTGTCCGATTCTCAGACCTACCCAATATGCACTCAAAATTTCAGTCATCGGTCAAGCCGTTTCGAAGGAGTTTAACTACAAACACTGCGACAGAGAATTTTATATATAAGATATGATTGTTTTGTATATTATATGCATGCAGCAACATTTGAACTCAAACTAATACGGGTAACAGCTACGTTTAATTAAAATGTAAATATAATTTATTGGTTAAATTCGAACATTTGGTTTCTATAGGCTTTGTACACGAGATGCCTGGTTTGGTGCAAGATAATTTGAGTTAAATTATGTCACTATATTATTTTTAAAATTCACAAGATTTTGAAAGTGATTTTATTTTTGTTTAAAAGGGATATTATAGTAACAAATACGACTTTATTATGTTATTTACACCAATTTGCGACCAAAACACAGCTTGGTAATTTTGGTGTAAGCCATACGACTACGGCAGCGTAGATGGTTTTCGTTTCAATTTGACAATTGTGATTAGATTCACCTCGCCTCATTTTCTACTTGTATTTCTGTGTCTTTCTGTTAAACATATCGTAAATATTAAATTAACTTCAAAGCATGCTTTTAAAAACTAAAATTACTAAAGGCACTCCTGATTTGACCAAAGCAATTGAACAGTGCGTATTATTTCAAATAATTTTAGTGACTTCTTTGTGATCCAATCTGAATAAAAAAAACACTTGATTTAAGGAGGAACTTGCCAATATATATAAGGGAAAACCCGAATTCGAAGCGAAGCTATGTCACCGAGGCAAAAAATAGTTTTTATATCTGTTGTCTGTTTGTGCACGCCAATCTCAATGTCAGATACATTTATTTTATACACAAATAAAATTTGATGAGCTAACCGTTCGAGTGACGTATCGTCATAAAATCTTGTATGCTTTGTTCAACTCTCAGGTTGTGGCTTCATCTACAGGATCTGCTTTACAGTTGATAACCTGCTCAACCCGAATATTTGCATTAGGAAACTGACTTGAGATGTCGCTCTTGCTAATCTAAACAATTTGTTATGTTTTTAAAGTGATAACCATCACTTCTGGGATTAATACACAAATAACGTTTACTTTATTTTGATGTATGTGTATATATGTATGTTTCATTCTGATCGTATGTAAGTTTGAATAACACATACGGGTTGGGCCGCGAGCGCTAAAATTTCGATTAAGTAAGCGCTTCTTGGATTCGGAAAAATATTATCTGTGCACACAGACTAGTACAAAAATAAGGACTCCGTGTCACCATACATAACAGTGTAGCACCAAAACAAGCCGATTAACGTGTAAATACATAGCCCCACGCACACATTTACACTACTACAGGCCGATAGGCGGCCATTATGAGAATTGTCATGTGACAGATCAGTTTGAGTCTCAATAAAATATTTTAAAAATGCCGTCGTGCGTTGTAAAAAAGTGTAAAATGGATACTTTATAAGTATTTGTGGCCATATATGATCATTTAAGGGAGAAAAAATTGTGTAACTAGTATCCCCCCTAACCGCACACACACTAGCATAGTGGTGCTTCACTTGCTAATATCACGGCGCTATATAGTCTTTCAATAGAATAATAATAAACCGAAGTGATCTCATTGAATGTAGAAAGTAATCAGTGATTTACTTGTAATACAATAAGGACTGCCGCTGGTTGAACACCGAACAATGCCTTATTATTATAACAGTTCGCACGTTTTTCCTCGACACGGTTACGCCTCATAGGAAACAAGTCAATTGTTGTGAAAGATCTTGATTAAATACTAACCTCTAGGTTCAGATCAATGTAAATGAGAGATAAACACGCGAGATGATTATATTAGTTATTGATCACAAAATTGTAATAATATTTTTATACGCTTTATATTAGCTTCACTTGTATGTTTGTATGTATGTTTGTAACTGACTCCTTTAGACGCGATTTTGACCCACTTTAAACGGCCAGATTTCATTCAAACTTTTTTAGATTACTTCACTAATTTGATAAGATTATTCCATTATTCAATTTGCAAACTAAAATTTTTGTCAATTTTTATCTATAGTCGATAAGGCAGGAATTGATGTTAAAGTACTTAATAGTTATAAAAATACGCTTTTATAGGAAATTTAACTAAAAAATGAAAAATAAACAATAGTTTATAAAATACACTTTATATAAAATTCAACTAAAAAATAGAAAATAAATTTAAATTGAAAATAATAATTCTTCTACACCCCACGTTTTTTTATAATGAAATATATTTTTTTGCACTATTTTCAAATTAAATTAATTTATAAATATATATGAGGGTGCATGCGAAGTAATTTTTGCCTAAAATCCTTTTATAGATCATAAACTATAAATAGGGCGTCATTAATAGAGCACGGCAGAGCTTCAAGCCGGCCACATACTAGCGCTGTACAAAGCGCAGGTCCGGCCACACATGGAGTATTGCTGTCATCTCTGGTCTGGCGCACCCCAGTATCAGCTCGATCCATTTGACCGCGTGCAACGTAGAGCAGCTCGAATTATCGGGGACCCAGTGCCCCGTTGCTTCATTGTGTGTCTTCTATCGCATATATCACGGGGAGTGTTCCGAAGAGCTGTCTCACCTTCGCCATTCACCGAATTCCACCTTCGCACGACACGCCACAAATAAGGACATCTTTCTGACATGCTTTCCTCCACAGTACGGTTTTCAAGGAGCTTTCTACCACGTAAGACAAAGCTGTAGAAATAGGAAATACTTCATGGGTACCTTCAAAAAAAAGGGAGGCTCCGTTGCACCGGATGCCGGCTAGATTATGGGTACTACAACTGGTGTTTCGGTCTGAAAGGCGCCGTAGCTAGTGAAATTACTGGGCAAATGAGACTTGCCAACTTATGTCTCAAGGTGACTCAGAATTATTGGGTTTTTGGGCACTGCATTGTAATGAGCAGGGCGTATCAATTACCATCAGCTGAACGTTCTGCTCGTCTCGTCCCTTTTCATAAAAAAAATACTACAATATCGTAATTTGTACCACAATATCTCTATTTCCTTTTTTTCTGGCTAACCATATGTCTTTTTCTTTAAGTGCATATTACCTCGTCAACGAAATTATGAATAAATATTTATTTAATTTATTTTCGGTGTATTTGGGTTGATGCGCAACTACAGTAGGTATTCATACCTTTTGAGATATTCATTTACTTTTTGGCTCAAGTAGAAACATGTGAGTTCTTCCGTTACATCACCTGCACAGATTGTATAAAATAATTGTGAAATGCTGACGCTGTTATTATGTTTATATCAGCTCATATTTTGAGTCCAACCTTTCCAAAGTGGTGGTAAACGATTAAATTTATATCATAAACATACATAACGTAAGTTTTAAGCCGACCTGAATCAATATTTTTTGACAAATTACATTTGGTATGACCTCTCGTGTTCTGTGCGAGCGCTCTTCCATTGATCCAAACGTTCGAGTGACGTCACGTTGATAAATCTTGATATGTCTTGCTGAACTCGTTTATTGTGGCTTCGTTTATTGTTTTGACTTGAAAGATCGACATCTCAAGTCAGTTTCCTAATATGAAAATATTGGGGTTGAGCAGGTAAAGTAGATCCTGTAGATGAAGCCACAACCTGAGATAGAACAAGACATATCAAGATTTATAAACGTCACGTCACGCGAACGGTTGGCTCAGTAGAAGAGCGGTCGCATGGATCGCGAGAGGTTGCGGGTTTGAGGACCGCAATGTTCATAAATTCTGTTTTCAAATTTAATTTGTGGAATTAATCAAATAAGTGAGGGTTATCACTTTAAAAAAAATACCAAATTGTTTAGTATTTTTTGATTTAGATTGAGGAAAGAGTTGATAATTATTTTTCAATAACCTAACTATCCTTAGTTTAACTTACTAGAGGTAGACAAATCTATTATTTTACGCTTACTTACATTTCAACAACCCATCGACAGATAGCATTTGACTATAACTAAATTGGACATAACTATGGATAGATAAGATCTTGTCATTAACGGCCGTTCCCAATATACCATGTATAGATAGAGATAAATTACTACCTTCTACTGTCAGTAATTAGCTGTCAATAATCTGAAGCTGTCCCAATATACCCGATAAGTCATTCCTATCGCCTTATATTGAGACGCTTGAATTGCGATTCCCATAAAAATTCTATCGCTAGTAAGCTATACGTCGTCCCATTGACAGATAGCGTGTACGGATAAGGTGAGTTACCGTCGATAAGTTTATTGGGACAGAAAGGTCAACGATAGTTACAATTTTTATCTCAAGTAAGAGATAGACTGAGTATTGGGGACGGCCGTAAGCGGTGATAGCAATGTATCCGTAACTAGAGGTACGATATTGAAAACGGCTGTAAGTCGTCGAACTATTTCAAACGGTTGACGTAAAGAAATCGGATGACGGAAGCCGGATCTAATGCGTAAACTACCATAGAAATCGTTGTACGACTACCTCGGACCGTGTCTTCACGGATAAGGATCGGATTCGTATCGGACGTAGTGCAAAAGCCCTCTTATGGCGACAACTGTCGAGACAACGTTGTACGTATTTAGAAACGGAACAAAAACTAAATAATAAAATCATTACAAATTCTTGTATTTCTATTTGTCATTGAATTTGGCAACTCAAAATTGCCTGCCTGATCCTTAATTTGACATAATGACACTTGCATCACTAAATAACAGTCATAGTTAGATTAATGATTGGTCTCCGCTGTGCTCCTACCAGATACCGCACTACCTAAGAACAATAGATTTTTTTTTCGGCAACTATTAACTATTGACACTCAATGGCATCTTTCAAATATTTGTAGCATACGCTTCGTGTTATTTTACATTGAAATTAATGAAATACAAAATACTTACTCATGATATGTGATCCCAGTGTCTTTCTTATTTCTTGTAGTATTATTTTTACAAAGTTTTACTACGCTATCCGGCATTTTAGTTTCAACTATTAGCATAGCTTAACAGAACATATGGTACGTCAACGTCAACACAAATTGTTCGAGACTGGCTTGAGTACGTCCACTTTGGCGTAGTATCAGTTGCCGCACTTTGCGATTACGCCTGCGGTATCAAATTGGAGCGCAGTGGAGACCAATCCTAAATCTAAGAGTTTTATCAAAACAATATTATTAATTCAATTCAAATATAATAAATCTAACTTGTCTACGAGTTCAGCAGTTACAGAATAGAAGCACTACTTACACTAAATATACATACAACTTTACAAATTATTGCAATCACAAATTCTACCTCTTTAATGCTGCATTTACAGATCACGATATTTCAAAACCAGGTTATATATTGTTATATTAATACCATAATCTGTCACTGATGTTGATATAATTTACTATAGGAGCAAAAAATGATTCATTTGGCAATCAAGAAAATGAGGCGGTTGCGGTGAGATAGTACACTCACGCACACAAGGCAATAAAGGTTATCTTCGGTATTATATATTTTTTTGATTAAAACACTAGCTGACTCGATAGACGCTGTTCTGTCAACAGAAAAAAAAAATGTCAATAATCTAGTACAAAGCCAAAAATAATAGCTAGAATGAGAATCCCTTTACAGTAAGTTATATCCTTACCCTCCTTCATATATTTATTATTTTATCTACACCCATGCTTTAAATCCTCTATTAAAGATTCTAAAACAGTTAGCTTATTGCCACCATTAAAACACCCAATGTCCTAATAACCATTACATCATCCAAACGAGTGTTAGTAATGAAATTTCAGTACAATATTATATCATCCGCTTTCATAACAACATTCCTTTGGATGATGTTATGGTTACTAGGACTGTCTTTTTTAATGTTAGCAGTAAGCTAACTGTTTCAGAATCTATTATAGAGGATTCATATTAAGGGTGAAGATAAAGACTTGTATGCAACTGTTGATAATTAAGTATTAGAAAACTCATGTGATACTAATATCACCCACCTTCGTGTTTTAATAACCCTTATTACACAACATTTGCATTAATAACTAATATAAATAACATCCTCGACGAGTACAACCTCAGAAAATCATTGAAACATACATTTCGAATAGTAAAGTTTTTGCGCCCAGACAAAGAAAAAGGGCTAAACTCCGGGATAACAACGAGAGGGAGGAAGTGAATGCTCATTGGTATGCAAGAGCATTGCATAGCATGCGTTGCTATGCAGCGTATGTCTGCGTAGGTTATGTGGGACTCACGTAAAAACCTAAGTGCCTACCCACTAAACACCACCTGAAGTTAGCTTTGAGCAAGTGCTCCCTAAGCCTTCAGCGACCTTCTCTTGGGGAGAGAAAGACGCAAGCGGCACTCCCTTGGGAATATCCGCTGGGATCACATCTTTAATTATTTATCTCATTACTTTAGAAAGTAATAATTTGTACAACATGAATTTTGAGACCGATGATAAATATAGGCAATACCATTGACTATGTAGGAACAACAATATTGGTTTTTGTCTGCGACTGTACATAATATGGTCAATTAGAACTGTTGTTGTAATATTCACTTGTAATTCGCTTATATGAAATATTACCCTGTATGATTTGAGGCTCATTTAAGAAATTGAATTATTCTCTTTTGTAAGCATATTATAAATCATAATTTGATAAATTTTATATCTGTATATTTAAAATCACCTTCATCTGTATATCACGCACAATTATTACAAGACCTCTCGACCGACTTATTAACAAGAAACAGACGCAAACGGTTTGTTTTTTCTGAAGTATCGTACACATAAGACTTCTTAAACTTTACACTTTGTTGATATTTAAGGAAAATATTGCTTGTATTTATATATATTATATACAATTTGTTATGTTTTTAAAGTGATAATCCTCACTTCGGGGATAAAAACACAAATAAATTTTGAAAAGAAAATTTTATGAACGATGCGGGACTCTAACCCACGACCACTCGCGTTCCGTGCGAGTGCTTTCCCAACTGAGCAAACCGTTCGAGTGACTGTTGTGTTTGTTGACTAGCTGTTGTTGAGTGCTTAGATTAGCAAGAGCGACATCTCAAGTCAATTTCCTAATATGCAAACATTAGGGTTGAGCAGGTTATCAACTATAAAGTAGATTCTGTAGATGAAGCCACAACCTGAGAGTTTAACAAAGCATACAAGATTTTATGACAATACGTCACTCGAACGGTTAGCTGAGTTGGGAGAGGACTCGAACTGAACGTGAGTGGCCGTGGGTTTTAGTCCCGCATCGTTCATAAAATTTTGTTATCAAATTTTATTTGTATATATTATATTTCCTTACGCATATATATGAGATTTCTGGGATAATTGTATTTCTATTCGGTTTATAGTCACAAGCGAAAGTAATTTTAATGTATAACGTAATATAAATTAACTTCCTACTTCCTCAACGTAAAGTCTATTGTTAAGAATACAATAATATTGTGCGATTGATATAGATAGTAAGTATAATAGAAACTGCTTCTAAGTCCAACTTCTTGCATTTATTCGGCATACTACAAACAGATCGTACCTATCATAGTTTTTATTTCAATAAAACTTCTCCATTCCCAATATGTTTATTATGGCAATAAATTTGTAATAAAACTATTGTTGGTATTTCGGCAGGTATCAGGTTACATCATTCACATAATTATAAGTTCTTGGCTAGCTGTATTTTTCAGAAACAAAAGCCTCATAAATTCACATAAACAAAACTTCATGGAATCAAAGTTTTGTTAATATAGTTATAAGATTTGTTGAAAAAAGCAGAATAACTTGTTTTCCGTTAAACAATTACAAACACATATGGACGTAATTCCAGAAAAAACGTTCCAAACCACAATCATGTCGAAATTTAGTTAAGAACATAAAAACTGGTCACGTGATTATTATATTATATTATTAACAGACTGACAAAAAATCGTAGACCTACTGTCACTATTTATATAGTGACAGTCCTACATATATTTATAAAACTAAACATAAATTCCCTAAAATGTGATGTTTGTGGCTTGGAACGTGTTTCAGGAACTTTCAGGAACGTTCATATATATACTGCAGCCAAATAAGTTCGAGCATGTTATATTCGAGCGTATTATATTTTGATGTTATGATTTCGTACGCTTTTGAAATGAAATAGAATGAAATTGTGTTTTAAGTAACAACAAAGATTAAATTTCATGCATAACAAGCATAAAATTAAAATAATTACATCGAGGGTATACGTGATAAATCTGTATCTCCCGTGCTAGTTATAAAACTGTGTTACGGCAAGATTTCACGCGGCTATGACCTGTTACCGGACTCACAGATAGTAGGTATAGGTAGGTAATAGGTAGTATAGAGTGAACTGACGGTAAATTACATTAAATTATGCTTAGAGTTAAAAAAATATCAGAATAATTAAAATAAATAAAACTCAAAGGGAATAAATAAAAAGTAATACGTTTAAAAAAGCGTCATCAAAAACTGAAAAGTATCAAATGAAATACTATTATATTTTGTATGTGCTACATATTGATACCTTTGAAGGCGGTGCCAAGCCAAGTGTAGTATATTTACAAATATATCCACGTAGACAAAAATTTTCATAAAAAAAATTCATAAAATTTCATTTTATACTATTGGGCCAAACTATTTAAAATTTTTATGGGACCAAATGGCATCTATTCTGCATCGAACTATATAAGAATTAAGTAAATCGGATCATAAATCTCAGAGTAATCGGTGCACATACACAAAAAAAATACCGATTGAATTGAGAACCTGCTCTTTTTTGAAGTCGGTTAAAAATAGAAAGGAACCCTTCACAACTTTGTTGCATCGTATATAAACAATATAATATTTTCATTATATAAATAATAATATATAATACAGTTAGTAGGTAATGCTTCAGACATAGTGTTAGTAGGCCCACAAGATGGACCGACGATCTGGTCAAGATCGCCCGAATACATTGGATGAGAGCAGCGCAGGACCGATCATCATGGCGATCTTTGGGGGAGGCCTTTGTCCAGTAGTGGACGTCTTCCAGCTGAAATGATGATGATAAATGCTACATTGTCATCATACTCTAGCCCCACTCCAAAACTGGTCGATACATTTCTTCAAAACAAAGCTGGACTTATTTTTAAGAAACAGCAATTTATTCATATTGCTATACAAAAATGGACCCAGAAATTATGGTAATATTAGCTGACCCAGCAAAATTTGTATTGCCACATAAAGTAAAATAAGAGTTTCAATCAATAAAATTTTTTGGGGTTTTTATTAAAGTGAAACTTTTTTAGAATCATTGTGATTTGAGACTTGGTGAAACGAAAAAGCGGGACGATAGAGACACAAACAGGTAAATGTATCGGATTCAGCCGGCGAGACAATGAGACAGACACATAAATTCATAAGATTTTAACGTGGGAAAAAAATGAGATAGGAAGCATTATACAGTATTTTGGTACCAGGCGATCATAGTTTATTATATATTCTGACATCCTGAGAATGACACATTATTACATAGACACCAGGAAAACATAACTATGTTAAAACACATAATTTGTGCGCGCATGCGTAGTACAAAGCTTGAGAAAAGTCATCACAACAACCGTGGTGTTTTGTATAAGTGTACGTATTACACATTTGTAGAGATTTTTCATCATTTTTATATTAAAATTCTTCATCATTTTAAAAGGTTTATCTTCTACCACGTGTTAATTGCACACACGTTTCTTTATTTTTTTATATTGCGAACGAATGTTAACACGATACTAGTACGACATTTAAAAAAAATCCGTCTGTATTTATTTCTAATCTGCAAACAAAATTCGAATTGGCACAACCTAATGAATCTAGAATACTAAAGTAACTCTAACGATAAAGCATTAATAATCGTTGATCTTAATTTCTATTCACTCTGAAATTTTCTTACTCAACGCTTAACCAAAACTAATGGAAAGCATATTATTATAAGATCAAGTGTACGAAACTTAAGCGCTGTATTAAATTTCAATTGGGGAAAGGTCTTCTGCTCGCTATATAGAACCTTATTATTTAATACATTAATCTAGCTATAATGTAGGTTTTTGTCCATGTTAATGCTATTAGATAATATGTTAAGTGAACTGAGAATGGCCTATGTAGGTTGTAATATCCGGACCTAGCCGCAACGGGTTATGACACTCTATTTTGATTAGAATTTCAATTTATTTTGTTAATTAGCAATCAGAATTGGGTGTAGTTAAGGTTAGATGTACTAAAACAGGGAGAGAAGTATATATTATGTGTGTGAGTATAAGATACAATTGTGATGGACCATTGCTTACAGACGTGGAAATTAAAGTAATAATCATAAATAACAAAAATAAAATTAACAAGAATAACAAAAAAGCTATTTTCACGTTTAAATTAATTTAACATTTTTTATTATTACTAAGCGAAATGAATAGTGTTTAATAAAATATTATGAGCTAGAAGTCCTTATATATTGTCTTAGAAGATTGATTTTTAATAGTTTCAAGGGACTGCAGACATAAGTAAACATAAGATTAGTTTCAAATTTCAATCTGTTCCTGAGTAAAAGGGTTTTTTATAAGTGCGAAGACCTCAAAATTGAACCTTTTTATATTGCGAATAATCTATTGGAATGACCGACTATTTCATATGTAAATGTTTCGTGTCTGGTGACCACAGTGAACGCATGATGCTAAATTTAATAACAATAACATAATATTGAATTTGTTGTAGTTTTACACGCCTCGAACGCGAAGCGCCGAGGTTGTGCTTTATAACTGTCAAGGTCACACGATTTCCACTCTTTAAACTGCATAATTTTTTTTCTATTACTCTTACACATTATAAAAAGCACATCAATATAAATTATCCTGACAATTTTTTTTAATTTGTCGAATACGTATTAATATAGAAAAAGTTTATTAAAGAAATTATCGTGGACGTCCATTAGTCTGTGGTTCAAAAAAACGGCGTGGTACGGATGTCTCGAGAACGACTTGACGAAACGACTTAATTTTTTTTTCACAATTTTCAGAATTGAGCAGAGAAGGTTCGAAAATCAGGTTTTTTTTTAAAAACGCAGGTTATACACTTTATTCGAAATTAAACTTTAAAAAAAAATGCGTGAGCGTTCGACGCGTGCATTTCGGATTTTCCAATTTTTTTTAATTAACAAAAATTATCTTTTATATTACCGTGTAACGTGTTCAACTTGTATTAAGTTAACTCAAAGTTGCGATCGTCAAAAAATTATAAAAAGCAGAAAAGTAAAATAATATGCTGGTAAAACAGTATCTTAGAATTTTATTTGAAAACTCAAGACAATTATTATGCAAAGTTTACTCACATTTAACTACAGTATAAATGTGCCTTATTGTTCGGTGACTTTTTGCCATCTTGTATAACTCCGTTGCTGTAGATTTTTTTAAGAATCAAAAAAAAGTGCCAAGTAAATCTGCCTCCTAACACCTCATAGCCAGGACTCCTTAAATTTTTGCTGAGTGGCTGGGTCTGGTCTAGTATAATCAAAGAACAAGGTAATAGTACATGTACAGAAGTCTCACTCCACAAAATCAATTACAAAAATAGGAACTCTTGTAGCTATACAATAAGGTGTAATTCAGATCGCACAGCGCTATTAACCTGCATTTTCATTCACCTAGAAGTTGCCTCTCTTTCTATCGCATGACTCTTACCTCTTCTGACGACATTAGGGTTGTTTTCGTTGTTGTTGAACCAACCTAGTATAAGGTCATTTTAAAAAAATTGCTCAGTTTTTTCAATAATATTGACACGGGAGTGGGTCAGGGATTGGAAATAATACTCCGCTTATAGGAACGAGTCTTTTATTTGCGTTCACGTTTTCTGAATTTTCACTTCGACGGTCTGCCGCTGTTCCTCTTGTGGGCAGCAGTACCATCAACGCGTCACACTGCACCGAACACTAAGTCTCTTCTATCTTCTTCTTCTTGGAACACTTCCACTTTTCACTACTTCTTCTTTTCTTCTTCCTTACACTTTCGAGTCAGAACTAGAACTGCCGTAGGCCACGCTTAGTACGGATTATATACCCCCGGATCTGTTCCATTTTCAAAATGATTCTCCCATTCCATCTTTAAGTTTAAATTGTACTAGAAAATTCTTTTAACTATTTTTATCCTGCTTACACATTTTCCATCCCTTTTTTCTGTTCGATTTGATCCTGAACTTACTAGAAATTTCCATTAACTTAACAAATCCCAAAAAATTCCATACACTGGTAGGTGTATCGAACCCGGGTCTACAGCGTCTAAAGTAAACACTTTTCCGCTGAGCTACGAGCATTGCTGACGGAGCTGTTGAAATTAACAATGTCTTGAAGTTTGACATTCTCGTCATCTACGTTTCAGCGTTGCTACGCAACATAGGTATGTAATAGTAATTTTAAATCAATATTCTTTCATTCAAATTTTATTTGTGAATTCTTTCGTTGTCAGACCTTCATTAGTTGCAGATAGTAATGTCTGCGTATTGCTTTGAAAAACCACGATATAGTCAAACCTACTTAGAATAGGAGATAAATATGTAGATATCATGAATGGTAATTTCATAATAATAATAATAATTGTTTCAGCGTCTCTGCGAAGCTTAATAATGTTGAATTTAGATCGCAATGACCTTTAATATGCTTTACTTGTTTTATGTTTCACCTCTATCAAAATATCGGATAGATCTGAACAGACAGAGATTTTTAAAATGTATAGAATTTCTTCATTAGATTCACTAAATTTCATAAAAAGAAAATCAAATGAAAAGTAACTTGAATGAAGCATTCGTCTTGTCCCTCATTGTCATAAAAAATGTCACCTTATCGAAATTACTATGCTAGATGCTAATGATAAGTCTAGTACGAGTTTATACATACTGTAAACGAAATGAGTTTTCCCGCGACCTATTATTTCGTTACAAGTAAAACCAGGTAATACGTTAGTAATAACACGACATGTCTTAATATGAAGGCCACCGCCTTATCAATCAATATCACTTTTCCTTTCTCAGTTGTCTTAAGTGGTTGTCACACGGTAATACTGACAAGTATTGCGTTAGTGTGGAAAGTTCTAGCGTGTTACAGAATACAGTAGGTATTAAAATGAAATGGAACAATCTTTCTTTTTAAAAGACAATAAGGGACAAAACGAACAGGACGTTCAGCTTATGGTAATTGATAAAAAATTGAAAAACCAAAAATTCTGAGCGGCACTACAACTGCACTCATTACCTTGAGATATCAGATGTTAAGTCGTATTTGCCCAGTAATTTGACTAGCTACGGCGCCCTTCTGACCGAAACACAGTAATGCTTACAAATGACTGTTTCACGATAGAAATAGGCGTCGTTGTGGTACCCATAATGCCTCTGGTGATATTTTACATATTATTGCAAATTCTACACAAATATGGTGTAATTCTAAGCTCATTATATATTCCATTTATCATTCAGCATATATCCACTACGCTTCAGCTCGTTTTGTGATGCTGTTGAACTTTCCCTGGCATGAGCAGTAACATTGTCATCAGGAGGGCCATCTAGGGCTAGCCTTGACATGTAGCCTTGAATCCGATATAGTAAATTATTGCAACTAGTAATCATTGGTATCATAAAAACTGCATGTTTTATTTATTCGAGTATATTTTACCTAACTTTTTCAAATTACGATCTTTGGGGTTCTTACGATGCTCGGAGTTTCCCTGCGAGATCGAATCAGAAATAAGGAGATCCGAAGGAGAACCAAAGAATGATTGCGAAACTGAAGTGGTAGTGAGCAGGGACATAGTTCGACGAACAGATGGCCTTTGGGGCAGTAAAGTCCTCGCATGGCGATCACGTACCGGAAGACGCAGTGTTGGTAGGCCCCCCACAAGATGGACTGAAGATCTGGTCAAGATCGCCGGAATACGTTGGATGAGGCAGCGCAGGACCGATCGTCTTGGAAATCTTTGGGGGAGACCTTTGTCCAGCAGTGGACGTCTTCTGACTCATCATTATGATGATAGTCCTAACTACCTATAACCTACTAATTTAACCTAGAATTTTCCAGAGTCCGCTCGAATACTTAAATGTAAAAGTAACTTAGAATTCACAGTAACGTAAGTTAAGGTGCTATTACCTATTCACCACTATAACTAACGCTTATTGCGACACGTAAGTAACGCTGGAACTGTCCAATTATCTATTGTCACGTTCCATATAGTGAATGACAAAGAATTGTGTAAAGAATTATTATGAACGCATAGTGTATTAAATTCGATCGAAATTAAGATATTTAGCATTGAAATAGTTTTGAGTTTGATTGACAATACAATTTACTGGTCTTAACGAAATAGCTTAAATTCAGACGAAAAATATAAACTTTGTTAGGCATACTACTCAGATAAGTCGAGACAGTAAGTCGCTTGTTGGGAAACGTATTTGCTTCTACAAAATGACTTTTTAATAGATTTTCTACTGGATACTAAGCATATCTATTTTTATATTTTTATTTATTTATCATATAACAATTTATATAAATACAAAACTAGGTCAACTTAGCCTCGAAAAAACCACATTGGTTACAATTTAAATTTAGAAACTAATAATTAGAATAATACGTAATTACTAGTACTTAAGTAGTTAAATTAAAAACTGAAAATTTTGTGAGACAAAACTAATAAATATTACTTAGCAGGTTCATTAATATTGTCTTAACTGCTATAATTTTCTATCTCAATAAACTTATATAAACTGTTGGAATACAACGATTTCCTGCTATTTATAATATTTGACGCACTTTCACATAAACTATCTACACTCAAACTAAACATAGCCTGTGGTAAGTTATTTACCAATCATATATAAATCTAAATAATAAAGTGTTATTGTATATTATGTAGCCTATTCTATAAGATCTTAGTACTTATAACGTATATTAACTTGGGCCATTAAGCCGGAAAAATCTCGTTCGAATCCACTCTGCAGGCCGCAGAATGGCTTGTTCAGTATAACTCCAGAAGACTAAAGGAACAATCCTTAATGCTTTCTCCACCCCCTAGTATCGGAATACTGGGTTTTCCAACTATTGCCAATCCCACAGCCATCAAAGAGAAAAACAAACTTAACTAGATAAAAGGCCAACTTACCTTACTTGGCCAACAGGCCGAAAAAAAATTTCAAGTCAGCAAATATTTTAGTGTTCCATAAGGAACTGAGAACAAATTATGGAGTTTTGCATTTATCTGAAATAAATAAATAATGTAAAATAAATTGAATATTGATTATTTTGCTAAGAAATATTAAAATAATTTAAAGTATTATAATAATAATTCTCGGAGTATCCCTGCGAGATCGAATCAGAAATTAGGAGATCTGTAGGTGAACCAAAATCACCGACATAGCCCAAACGATGAAGTGGCAGTGGGCAGGGCACATAGTTCGACCGACAGATGGCCGTTGGGGCAATAAAGTTCTCGAAAGGCGACCAAGTACCGGTGTTGGTAGGCCCCCCACAAGATTGTCAGACGATCTGGTCAAGATCGCCGGAATACGTGGGATGAGGGCAGTGCAGTGGACAGTGTCCAGCAGTGGACGTCTTCCAGCTGATGATGATGATTAAAATACAAATAAATATCTAAAATTATTATAATAGTAAGTGTAATAGTTTAAAAAAAAATAATGTTGATTTTGTTTTTTATTAAATATATTTCCTGTAATCAGATGAATGTAATAGACTGTAGACAGTATAATATCGACCTACATTAAGGAAATAGATTGGCCTTGAATAATTCCGTTTGCGAATTTAAATGTAAAATTTTAAACTGTTCTGCTATCACAAGAACAGTTTAAGTTAGTCAATAGTTTTTAATGAAATGATGTTTTATTTTTAGTTCTAGTAGCAAATAGTACGAATTAAATAGACCTTTATTGCTGTTATTTTTAACTTAATTAACAAAATAAAAAATATTAAAAGTTTATTATTGGTAACAAAATATCATTAGCTTAAACTAACTAGGTGCAGTTCTTCTCCCCTTGCAACAGCATGTCTTTCGACAAAGGCCTCCACTAAGGCTTTCCACTTGTCTCTATCTTCTAAAATACTTCATTTTACGAGAAGTCTTTTGCTGTAACTGCAGTGAAGTTGTGGAATAGTTTACCACTCTATATTAAGCGTGCTCAAAACTTAAATTCATTCAAATTAATGCTTTCCAAACACAATTTCACAAGCATATTAGATGTTATGTAACTGTCAGTGCGTATAATATTATCAATTGGAAGTTATTGTATTTATATAGTACTAGTTGACCCGACAGACGTTGTTCTGTATATAATAAATAAAATAATGTTTTTATATGAATTTGTCAATAATATATCATAACATCAACAATTACTTCGTAAAATATGCACCCTGCTGTCGTATTGAAATTGTTTCACAGCAGAACTGTCAAACCGTGCGTCAATAAATTCTCTCATAGAAATTATGTATGGACACATCAAAGGAATAACAAATTTGTTGTTTTTATTTAATTCCGAACACTTTCGTATTTATTCACCTTTTAAACCTTCCCTGGACTTCCACAAATAATTCAAGACCAAAATTAGCCAAATCGGTCCAGCCGTTCTCGAGTTTTAGCGAGACTAACGAACAGCAATTCATTTTTATATATATAGATTTAGTAGTATTATTTTGTATTTATTTTTGTATAAGTATAGGTATGTAAATTGACTCTTTTTTTTACATTAAACATAAGAATGTATGTTATATTATTGTGATTAATAAATAACTTTAATTAAGTAAAGGAATATTCACAGACGTTATTTTCAAGATACCTGTTATAATTACTTCTTGTATCCTGTATTGTGTTTTGGGTTGTCTGGAAGAGATCGCTTCAAGCGATAAGACCGCCCATTGCGTACGGTCTATGACTGTAATTAGCTTAAGATCTTTTTTATTATATATTTTTTTTAAAGTCTGTATGGTATGCAATAAAGTGTGTATCTATCTATCTTTTGCTATACGTCACCATTCTGGGCCCGTTGCTTTCTTGAAATCATTTTCCCATCTCTTCCTCTACTTCGGGTGCTTTCTCTAAGGTACCATTCGGTTATAATTTTTGTCCATTTCTCTTTCTTTTCTCTCAACATATGTCCTGTCCAGAGCCTTCAGATTTCAATTTTCTGTATGCTGTTTGAACTTTTTTGAACTTATTTATCCCTTTTATCTTTTTTATCTGAATCCTACCTCTTCTCCTTACTCCTAATACGCTTCGATACAAAACAGTAAGAATAGATAACATTTATTCATTGACATTATATTCAGAATAAGAGTCGTAAAAGCGTCGTCAAAATGTATTTATTAATGAAGGGAATCCAGTGGTGTATTTTTGTATGCTATAAAACTGAAATTAATAACTATTATCTTTGATTTCACTTTAATTTTTTTTTATGGAATAGGAGGACAAACGAGCGTACGGGTCACCTGGTGTTAAGTGATCACCGCCGCCCACATTCTCTTGCAACACCAGAGGAATCACAAGAGCGTTGCCGGCCTTTAAGGAAGGTGTACGCGCTTTTTTTTAAGGTACCCATGTCGTATCGTCCCGGAAACACCGCACAAGGAAGCTCATTCCACAGCGTTGTAGCTTCGTTCCAAAGCTCCTTGAAAACCGCACTGTGGAGGACCGCCACACATCCAGATGGTGGGGATGATATCTTAACTTGTGGCGTGTCGTGCGAAGGTGGAATACTTTTGAAAGGATTTTACTTATATTATGCTTAGATTCAGGATTGGTCTCCAACTAGATACCGCACTACTTAAGAACAATAGCTGTTTT
The DNA here is from genome assembly GCA_949711755.1 of Leptidea juvernica. Classification (NCBI taxonomy): domain Eukaryota; kingdom Metazoa; phylum Arthropoda; class Insecta; order Lepidoptera; family Pieridae; genus Leptidea; species Leptidea juvernica. Next base: position 9,982,992 of record CATIXQ010000027.1, read on the forward strand.
AGTACGGCAACTTTATAATATTGTAGTGTGTATTGGCTATTCGTGTTAATTTACATTGAAATTAATAAAATACAAAATACTTACTGATGATGCCAGTGTCTTTCTTATTTCTTCTAGTATTTTTTATAAAGTTTTACTACGCAAGCCGGCATTCAAGTTTCAATTACTAAGAAAGATTAACAGAACATGTGGTACGTCACCGTCACAATTTGTTCAAGACTGGCTCGAGTACGCCCACTTGGCCGTGGTATTAGTTGCCGCACTTTGCAACTACGCCTGCGGTACCTAGTTGGAGCACAGCGGAGACCAATTCTTAATCTAAGTTTCTATTTATAATTGAAGTTTAATATTAGTTTGGTTATTATTAACACTTTTAATTTTATCTCGAATTGATCTTTCCAGAACAGCGTTTTCAAAGGTCAACATCTGGAACAACCATTCAACTAAGTTAACAAAACCATTTTTCGGGACCTTAATGGGATCATTACTTTGATTGGTACTCACATCATGAGTTTCTTCAGTTAAACCCGACACCTGGTGCTAATTCCACTCGCAGAGTAAGCAAATGTGCACCTTAACATCATGGCAAAACGTCCTGAACCGTTCGCTGTTCTAATTTCTTACCAGAATACAATTTAAAACCACCAATAAGATTAAATAGTAAAATCAATACAAAAATTATATTACACGACGACCCATATAGCCCAGTGGTTAGTCACCCTGCCTACTGAGCTAGAGATCCCGGGTTCGAATCCCGGTAGGTGCAGACAATTAAATTATGATGAATATAAATGTTTGTTTCCGAGTCATGGATGTTTATATGTATTTATGTATGTTTAAGTATGTATATTGTTATAAATATATCGTTGTCTTGCACCCATAGTATAGGCTATGCCTAGTTTGGGGTAAGATAATTTGTGTAAGAGTGTGTCAATATTATATTATTATTATTCAGACAAAATATAACAAAAACGAGACATAAAACCTCATTATTCCAAGCATAGGTACTTTATTCACCTATTCCCGAAAAGTACAATATACATAACAATATTATTGTTATAATAAAAGTCTTTCACATAACATTTCTTCTTCTATCAAAGAATATAATAGCTGATATAATAGAAAACGTGACATTGCGAAATTCGAAGCGATTCATCCAATTTCTTTCTAATATTTTTCAAAAGCTTTTCTTGAAGTATATTATACATTAAATTTAAGTGAACTTTAATACTAGTTTGCGGAATAATTCGATCTAAAATAGTTTCGTGTTAGAGTATAACATAGGGCGTGAAAGGAAATATTAAGAAAAAGATATATGAAGGATTTGTGATGTACTGAAATGAATGAATATTAACATTAACTATTATTCTATTACATTTCATTGTTATTTAACGCGAGTATCGAACATTAAAATGAATTACGATTTTGAAGATTCAGATGTGTCTAATTTATCACAAGCATCTTAAAAAGTATTCGATTTATATGCGAGTAACTATTTATTTAAATTTTCTATACTTATAAAACAGGTTAGCAAGAGGTATGAAATGAAATAGACCCTTTTGCAAAAAACAGGCACCAAGGTAAATAACCTGTTCAGATTATTTCATAATTCTATATAGCTTGTAGTTTCTGTCAATTTCGTTATTACATTTCGATGAAATTGATGAAAAAGAGCCCAGAGTCTAAGTAGCGAGTTGCGTCTCTCTACATTAAAAAAACAGGCTAAAAACTTAAGTTTTTTATATCTTATATCTTTAAACGAGCAATTCTTGTATATATATATAATCTGAATCTCGGAAACGGCTCCAACGATTTTCATAAAATTTAGTATGCAGGGGATTTCGGGGGTGATAAATCGATCTAGCTAGGTTTCAATTTAAAAAAATGGTTTTATCCATGTTTGAATGAGAAACAGCTACAATAACATCAGAATACAAAGGTAAATTTCGCCACTATATACAAGACTATTATAGCTCAGATGGGACATTGGGTGATCCGGAAAGCAGAAGACCCCGGTTCGAATCCAGAAGTCCTATTAGTTTTTTTTTTTGTTCAAGTTTTGTACATTCTTAAAAATCCGAGCAAGGCTCGGTCGTCCGGATATTTAAAATAAAACGTAAAAGTTTAGTATTGAGTGTGGCCCCCTCTTGCTAGGATGACAGCTAATAAATCTGTAGAGATCAAATTTATGTACAAAAAAATGCACTAAACCGAGTCAGTGGGATGTAAGAAAAGAAATTTTTTGTTTCTCTGTCTGTTTTTACAGGCTAATCTCTGAAACTATCGCACCGATTTAATTGAAATTTTACATGATGATACCTTAAATCCTCGTACAACATCATAGATACTTTTCATCCCGGAAAATTAAAAAGTTCCCGTGGGACAGTTAAAAACCTATAGTTACTTATATAGCGTAGTACAGAACAACAAATGCACATAATTTAATAAAAATTGGCATATATATTGCCGGTCAACATCTTTGATAACTTTAATCCTATAAAAAACTAGAGTTTCTTATATACCTTAGTGAACAACAACTTATGCACACCTAATTTAGTAAAATTTGTCAAATTGATACCTTATATTGCCGGTTAAACAATGTATTGGTATACTATACTTATGAGAAGTAAGAAAATTAAAGATTTCTCGTTTGACAGTTAAAAACCTATATTTATTTATATAGCGTAGTACACAACAACTTCTAGTATTATATATAACAACTAGCTGACCCAGCAAACGTTGAATTGCCGATATTAAAATCGCGATACAAAAGTAACTGTTGATCGTAGATGGGTGAAAATTTGAAGTTGAATGTATTATTTAATGATGACTCATAAATATATATACATAATATTAATTAGTGTGGACCACCCTTAACCTTTAGGGGGATGAAAAATAGATGTTGTCCGATTCTCAGGCCTACCCAATATGCACTCAAAATTTCATGAGGATTCGGAGGAGTTCAAAGTTTAACACCATTACACGAGAATTTTATATATTAGATATTATATGTATATAAAGATAATATACAATAATAATCTAAATGTAGGGTTTCCAATTAAATGTTCACTAAAAACATATATTCTTAAGACGAGTGTAGTAGTAACGAGACCCAAATGTATCCACTAATATTATAAAGTGAAGTTCTTGAAAACAGATTATATAATCTTCATAGATAGTACCCACAAGATACGATGTGCCTACGATTATGTAAATGTTACTTTTTAAGTTGAAGGCCTACTATCTAAAGCCCGGAGGCTTTTCTCTCTCACGTGTTGAGGGGGACCTTGTTAGTAATAGTTGCATAATTTATCGATGTTGCGTTATTTGGAGTGAAGTTTCGACCGCAATTCGTCAATTTAAGACGAAATAAGGCCTTGTCAGAATACATATACTCATATTCAGATCTGTTGTATATGGCTTAAATGCAGACAAACATGTGAGTGCTAAATTCTCCAATATTTTCTTTAAATAAATGGTTTATAATAAATAATATATGGTTTAAAAAAACACGCTTTTGTTGAAAATATAATAGATGAAATTTAAAATGAACATCGATTTGTGCCTTATTGCCGATAGATGAAAAAAATATTATATAAATTAACAAAAATCTAAATAAAAAATTGAAAAATGGAATCATTTTATCAAATTAATGGATTGTCCTCGGCCCTCGTTAAATCTCCGAAGTTTGAACGAAATCTCGCCGTTTAAAGTGGGTCAATATCGCGCCCAAATGAGTAGCTTACAAACAAACATACATACAGGTGAAGCTAATAAAAAGTGTGTAAAAAAGGTTAGCAAGAGGTATGAAATGAAATCGACTCTTTTGCAAAAAATAGGCACCAAGGTAAATAACCTGTTTCACTGGCATCTTCAGATTATTTCATAATTCTATATAGCTTGTAGTTTCTGTCAATTTCGTTATTACATTTCGATGGAATTAATGAAAAAGAGCCCAGAGTCTAAGTAGCTAGTTGCGTCTCTCTACATTAAAAAAAAAACAGGCTAAAAACTTAAGTATTAAAATAAGACGTAAAAGTTTAATATTGAGTGTGGCCCCCTCTTGCTAGGATGACAGCTTGTATTCGTCCGCGCATGATATCGATGCTATTCTTAAGGCGACACTAAATGCCTGCGACCTTGAGCGATATGAGTTCACGGCTGCCGGCCCGCCCTCTATGTAACAAAGCCAATATTTTCAAAACTCTTGGGGGAAAACAGTTTATATGCTTACAATCCTCGTTGTTCACTACTAATCTGAATAAATGAACCTACACAAAAAAGTACAAGTTATTAGAATAACTTTTCTGAGAGAAGTACCAAAAAAATGCGTCACACCATGCCAAAGAAACTTGTTTAACTTCAAAGAAAAGTGGTAGTTCAAATAGGCTTGGCAGTGTTAACTATAACCAACAGCAAGCATTAGCAACCTACAAATAAGACTTAAGGATATATTGTGTAACAGGATTAAGTAGTGTTCATAGCTCCAAATGCTATACTTTCACCACAAAACTTGTCTAAAAACACCATGTTTGCGTGTTTTCTGCTTACTCTTTGCCTTGTTTCTTGTGGAATACGCTCCCACTGCGCAGTAATTACATACTCTACCGCCCTCTCGTTGCGGAGCGGACTGCACCGATCTTACCTACTCTTCGTTGTAGAACATCAAAAAAGTGTACGTTATCCAATCCAAAATTGTTCGTAAGGAATTAGGACTTTTGATATGTACCGGACGACATAAGAAGATTTTCGATTTCTCAATGTTAGGCCCCAGGAAGCGGTCATGCTTTTCTTTCAAACCCAGGCTATCCACTGACGGAACCAGTCTCTTGATAACGTTGCCAAGTCCTATTGACAGTCAAACGACTCACATTATTTAACCTCTGGGACATATAACATTGACTACAACCTTTCTCAAGTAGCGCTATAATTTTGAGCGCTGTTTTTGTTCTATCAACCATTTTAGCGACTGCTAAATAATGATATCAAGACTTAAAAATATCAAGGAAATAGGACAATCCGACAATCTAAAAATGATTTAGAATTAATACGAACTATCAACGATTCCCACGACGATTCGCAATTAACTGCAAACTGCTGCTAGCCTAGGGAAACTCTCTAAGAAAAAAGCTATTATCTCGATTGTATGAAACGTGCAGTCATTGACAGTTGACGGCTATAATCTTGTAAAAATAAATAATAGTTAAAAAAAACTAAAAAGCACGCTTTATATAAAATTCTAAATTATATAAAAAGCACCCCACGCTTTTTTTACAATAAAATGATTTTTTTACACTATTTTCAATATAAATTTATTTTCTATTTTTTAGTTGAATTTTATATAAAGCGTGCTTTTTAGTTTTTTTTAACTATTATTTATTTTTCATTTTTTAGTCAAATTAGTGTAATGTCATCGGTCCTCGATAAATCTACAAAGTTTAAACGATATCTAGCCGTTTAAAGTGGGTCAAAATCGCGCCCAAAGAAGTCGGTTACAAACATACAGGTGAAGCTAATATAAAGCGTATAAAAAGGAGATCGAAAATGCTGAAATCCACCACGTTTTAAGCAACTGTTCGCTTTCAAACTCAGCCGGATTATACTTCGTCGCCAATCGCGATACTGTAATTACTACTATTTCAAACTTATGTATAATCACTGCACGTTTCATACTAAACTAAATTTAATTTTTTTCTTAGGCAGTCCCACCTCTTATTGTGCAGTATTTACATCTTCTATAGCAAACTGCAATTTTAGTTAAGTCCGACTATGTCTTAAATTTGAATTTGAAATAAACTTTTTTATGCAATACAACTCTTCATAAGTGTGGCAGCAATATTCTCAAATAATTATAAAAAAATATTTTAACAAAAAACAACCGACTTCAAAAACACTATTCCAAAACAATAGATATAATATGCACTAAAAAGTATAAAAATAATTGCGTATTTTTATACAATCTAATTAATTAATCTAATTCTTGTTACGATTATTGTTATTTTTAGAATCGGTGTCATCAAAGATAGGTTTGTAATGGAGTGCAGTTTAGTCCAACTTGAGAGATAGGATAATTTTTATTTCGATCTGGGACCCATAATTATTATTATAACCAATATTTATTTTGTGTGTGCATATATTCTATGAGAGAATTTACTACGCGCGGTTTGACAGTTCTGCTGTGAAACAATTTCGTTATAACAACAGGGAGCATATTTTACGAAATAATTCTTTATATTATGAAATATTATTGACAAATTCATAATAAAATAGTATTTGAATTATTATGTACAGAACAATGTCTCTATCTATCTATTATAATATAAACATTATAGTTGGGATTTTAATGTCAGTAGAATTTCATATACCTAACAACAATGTATCTGTAGTTAACTCTGGTGATAGGCCCACATTGTTTTTTCTATGCAACAATGAAAGTTTGTCGTAAAACTTTACGAGTAAAAATAATTCTGATTACGTTTTATAACTTGCTTAACAGCGTGTGAAAGTAATGAAATATATAGTTGCCAGTAACTTAGTTATTTCGTTTGTTGCCTAGAACAATGTAAGCGAGGCATTGTTGTCACATATAAAAAAATAACATACATGTTCTATTTAGCAGGTGCTATTGAAACTCACAATAATTTTACTTCGTGTCCATCGTATATCGATGAATTTATGTTTCTATAATCACCTATTTTGCTCTTATTATAACTTAAGTAATAGATTCGTCTTAATATATTTATAATTATCCAAATGTTTTGAGTTTTCTTTAGTGTTAATTCCGCTAATATTTGCCTTTTAAACAATTCGACATGTGTTTCGCCTCTACACGAGGCATTCTCAGGACATGTTGATTCTCCAAAATCTGGCACGAGACTGAAGGCCTGAGAGGCCAAAATGTGGTTGTATTTATAAATACTCAATCAAATAACAAATCACCGTGTGCTAAGATGCTTTTACACAAGAAGTTAATAATATTTGTAATTATTAATTATTGTAAGACATTTCGTAAGAAAAAAAATTCTTCTTCTCGTTTTTACATGTTTCCTGATATTTGCTTACAAAACAATTTTTAGTACAACCTAGAAAAAAGCATTTATAAATACGAAGTGGTAGTTAAAAATTGTTTTCACCAGGTTTTGTCAGTGTGGATAGAAGCCCTGCATACATTTAACAATAACAATATGTAAAGATGTTTGTGTGATGTAAGTAATATTATCTGATATTTTAACAGCAGTCTGTTATCAACATTATGAAGGTTGGTAAATAAAACAACTTTTTAATTAAAACGATAATTCCCTAATGTTATTATGTTCTATCTTCTTTCGTGACTCGTTCTTGATTTTTGTTTAAACAAAAGTGGAGATGGGCTGGGCACATGATGCGAGATAAAGTGGGGAAATGGAGCAAAAGACTTACAGAATGGTACCCAAGCGATGGCAAATGAAACGAGGAAGACAGCATAAAAGGTGAGAAGATGAAATAAAATTGACCTACCTGAAAAGGACCTATTAAGCAGGACGTAACTGGAAAAGATTTGCCCAAAACAGAAAAGAATGGAAATCGTTATAGGAGTCCGTTGCCAACTAACTGGAGAAGAGTTGCCCAAAACAGAAAAGAGTGAAAATCGTTGGAGGAGGCCTTTGCCAATCGGCACGCCGAACTAAGAGACATTTTATAGTTTATAGTTTAACATTCTTGGTTTTTCCAATGTTAATTGTTTTTAGTACGGAATAAAATGGCTTTATTATTATTATTATTATTATATTTTTTGTTTTACTTTATAATTATTATTGCCTACTAGAATTATTTTATGTCATTGACAAACTATTTACTTCTTTGTAAGGTTTTTTATAAATCAGTTCATTTTGTCTCTTAGTTGGATAATGATTTCTTTAACACAAACTCCCCTTTATTTAAAATACTTTTGACCCAAGTCCAACTACGAATAAATTATAAATTAACCAATAAATTACAAAACGGGTTTCTTGAAGTTGTAAGTTGTGGGTTTATGCTGAATTTGCATTCAATTTTGATATTATTAATGAGAATATAAACAAGACACAGATCTAGAATGCAAATTTAAAAATTTCCATAGATACATAGTCATGTACTTATTCTTGTGAGGTAAATGTGTAAAAAAATGTATTTCATTTTATTCGTAATATAGAGGAGATCCGTTGGAGAAACAAAGTCATCGAAATAGCCCAAATGATTGCGAAACTGAAGTGGCTGTGGACACGGCACATAGCTCGACGGACAGATGGCCGGTGGGACTGAAAAGTCATAGAATGGCGATCGTCGTGGAGATCTTTGTGAGAGGCCTTTGTCCAGCAGTGGACGACTTCCGGCTGATGATGGAAGACATAAAAGGCAGCTATTTTCTCAAAATTGATTCCTTTAGAATTATTTTTGATGTCATTCCTAACACTACCACCGCTTCGGAAACAAATGAGAGAGAAGAAGCGGTGCCAAAACTCTCCAGCATTCTTTTTATGCGCTCTTTTTAATAAAATATAGATGACACGTAGACCTACGTATTCAATCGCTTATCAATTATAATAATTGTCGTATTGTAAAGGCATAAAAGGCATTTATTTTCTCAAATTTGATTCCTTTAGAATTCTTTTTGATGTCATTTCTAATAACTACTAGATACTACTACCGCTTCGGAAACAAATGGCGCTCTGAGAGAGAAAAAGCGGCGCAAGAAACTCTCCCAGCATTCTTTTTTTGCGCTCTTTTCAATATAAATATACAATATTGTACAGTCATTTCTATCGCTATAAAATAATCAAAATCTAGTCCCAGGCTGTCCGATCATTTAGATATTCAGCAGTGGAGTAATAGGATTTACGACAGAGCCATTTTTTTATAAAACATTTAAATTTATTTATAGATAATGCCTGAACAGTGGCTGGGACATTATTATAGAAGTGCATACATTTACCCTTAAAGCTATTATGTATCTTATCAAGCCTACTAGAATTAGTTACAAGCAATCCCTTATTTCTAGTGTTACAAAAATGAAAATCACTATTAAGAGCAAAGTATTTTCAATAAACGTACCAATAAATTCTAACCTCAAAACACATTGATACTTTATACTTTATGTAATACTAGCTGACCCGGCAAACGTTTTTTTGCCATATAAAGTATAATTCACGCGATTGTTTTATAAATAATAGCCTATGTGTTATTCTGGTGTGTAAGCTATATTTGTAGTAAAGTTTTATCAAAATCCATTCAGTAGATTTTGCGTTAAAGAAGTACAAACATACATCCAGACATACAAACTTTCACATTTATAATATTAATAGGACTTGTCCAAGATGTTTCGCGAAACAGCTTAATGGTTTTCCTTACATTATAAAAGATTATGTTCAAGTACTGTATAGTATTCAGCTGTCTTTTATAAGTATTAATTGCCAGAACCTAATGAATGGTAATACAATTCTATTGAACTTCCTGTGTATCAAGGTCTCAGCGACCGTGTCTGTCTCCTTGCGCAATGATTTCAGATAGTTTGCCTAAAACAACAATGTTAATCTTAATATTGTAATCGATTTTATTCATAAGTTCTTATTATCATAGCCACAGGCTGTATAATTTATTAATATCGGTTGTTTACTCATAATACGAGTATACTATTATGATGATAAGGGACGAGACGAGCAGGACGTTCAGCTGATGGTAGTTGAACCGCCCTGCCCATTACAATGCAATGCAGCTCAGGAAAAACCTAAAAATTCTGGGCGGTACTACAATAATTGCGCTCGTCACCTTGAGACAGTAATTTCACTAGCTACGGCGCACTTCAGACCGAAATACAATATTGAAATAGGCACCGTTGTGGTATCCATAATTCGACGACCTGTATAGCCGAGTGGTTAGCGATCCTACCTAAGCTAGAGGTCCCGGGTTCGAATCCCGGTAGGTGCAAGCATTTATATGATGAATATGGATGTTTGTTTCCGAGTCATGGATGTTTATATGAATTTATGTATGTTTAAGTAAGTATATTGTATTAAATATATCATTATCTTGTAACCCATAACACAGGCTATATATGCTTAACTTGGGGCAAGATAATTTGCGTAAAAAAAGTATGTCAATGATCTATCCGGCATCCTGTTGCAAAGGTGCGTCCCACTGGTGCACATCAACAGATGTCTCAAAAGTATAACTGTGTTGAGATTATGCCTGTCAAATGACCCGCCCACGGGCTTTGATTATGAAAATAAAATAAAGCCTAATTTTGTAGATATTGCCACACAGGCCTGTCTCAGTCCCTGTTTAGGTATCGAAATCGTAAGTAAGCACGGCGGCCTCTACAGAGAGGCTCTTCAGTAAGGGCTCACGAGCGAGCAGTGAAGCACACGTGTCACGTCGCGTCACTTTATTCACCCCTCCGACTGATCACTTAAAAACGGAGAAACATAAAAAACAAGGCCTATAAAAAGTCATTGCGATAGAAAATTATTTTTAAAGACTCTGAATCAATCTTATTTAAAGTAATTATAATGAAATTATCATTTATGATTATACCTATTTATTTCCTATTCTAAGTAGGTTTGACTATCACGTGGCCATCCGAGGCATGCTAACATGCATGCCTTGTAGTAATGCCATGCCATGCCTAATGTAGGATTGACAATGAAAGAATATTGATGGGAATAGTAATGGGCAGGGCGTATCAATTACTATCAGTTGAACGTCCTGCTTGTCTTGTCCCTTATTGTCATAAAAAAACTTGTAGTTAAGGGTGTGATCCAATTACAATACTAAAGCAAGCAATTAATTGAAACAAGCAATATCACTGAAACAATAGTAAATAAGGACATACATAATACATAAATATCGAAACACCATATCTATCCCTCTCACAAAAAACCATCTGCAAACATATAATCGGGGTTGACTTCGAGAAGAGCGTTAAGGCTGAGGACCGAGCCAACGGCCTTGAAAAATCGAGCGGAGCTAGGTTACCTCTCTCGCACAAGATCGCCATAGTTTAAATTCAGAATTAGAAGCATTTTTAATTAATTACAAACAATACATTTTTCTGTACATAAAAATATGTCATGTTAAATAGTATTGGTAAACAGTGAATAATATTTCATTCAATTTTTATCTAGATTTAATGATTAGCATGGCTCCAACTGTAAGTAGTACTTTGGTGATTGATTGCAATGTCAATTAATGATAGAAATTTAAAGAAAAAAACAATGTTCTTCTCCTATTCTGTAGACACATAGTTATTTTTTGTAAAATTAAGAGCATTATATATTAACTCTTGAGAAATGGTTTCAATTATGTGCAATTTTGGTGATTTCTTGGGACAGCCTTAAGAGCGGAGAGAGATTGCAATATAGTTATGTTGGTGCACGCCAAAGTATATTTATCCAGAAGATAATATAATCTTCACAGCTCAGCATGCAAACCTATGATAACTTTGTGCGTAACTGTGATCTGCTGCGGCTTTCGCTCGAAGATCTCGAGGGAGTTGTACACTAATGTACCCAGAAGAAGAATTTCGTAGGATACATATAGGGGTACTACTCTTACATATGTTTGTAGAGGTACCTAAGAAATTGACACACACACACACGGGTTGTTTATGTTTGGAGGAAACCACAAGGAACTTTAAGACATTTTACCAGTTAAAGTTAAACACAATTTACGTCGAAAGCCTTGAACTTAAATTACAAATTATAAGTTACCCTTTGAGGGTGTTTTAATTCAGGAATTATTTAGTAATTAATTTTGTATTTTAATCTATTAGGCATAAAAGGCTATTATTTTCTCAAAATTGAATCACATATCACAGAACTTAAGTTGACGTGTTTTAAAAAGAAACTATTTAATCTTCTATTGATAAAATCGTACTATTCCATAAAATACTTCTTTTCAGATACAACACTCAATTAACATTTTTTTAAATATCATTTTACTTAATTTAATTACTTTTTACCAATTTCAATTATTATATGTTATTTCAAAATTTTCAATAATATTTGTTTGACTTGTTAGTAATTACAATTTGCACAGCATGAGGGCAAGGAATGAAGAACTTTTATTGTGATTTGTAACATCTATGTATACCCATGACTACAAATAAGTGATCTTATCTTATCTTATCTTAGAATTCTTTTTGATGTCATTTTTAATATACTAGATACTACTACCGCTTCGGAATTAAATGTCCCAGCATTGATTAATGAGCTCTTTTTAATTATTAAATTTATAAATAAAAGAAGAAAAATATTATAACCTTAATTTTTAAAATTTGACTGAAATTTGCCCTTTACGTATTTGATGAGATCACAACAGAATTTCCAATTCAGTTATAACAAACTTCAATTTAAATGGATCAGCAATTTGTATTGACTTACTAAAAGTTCCTATCTTTACTAAATAACAGTTATACTCGCCTGTTCAAATATTCGTAGCAATTTTGAAGCATTGATCTTATAATTAAGTCCAAGCTGATAAATTTATTATAGTTCTATTTGTAAAAACCTTGCATTAACCTAGCATTGCATGCTGAAGAATGTAAGTTTGCAAGTTTGCTCAGTAGTTTATCACATCGGTGTGGTCAAACAAGTTACCAAAGTGGATGTAAATACTACGTAACAAGAGGTGGGACTGTCTAAGTAAAAATTGAAATTTAGTTAAGTCACGGACGAGTAAAAAAAGAAGGACTCCGCGCCGTGATATTAGCAAATGAAGCACCGTTATGCTAGTGTGTGTGCGGTTACGAGGGATACTAGTTACACATTTTTTTCTCCCTTAAATAATCATATATGGCCACAAATACTTATATAGTATCGTTTTTTACACTTTTTCACAACGCACGACAGCATTTTTAAAATATTTTATTGAGACGCAAACTGATCTGTCACAGACGATGACAATTTTCATAATGGCCGCCGTTAATCGGCTTTTTTTGGTGCTACACTGTTATGTAAGGTGACACGGTGTCCTTATTTTTTTCACTAGTCCGTGTAGTTAAGTATGAAATGTGCAGTGATTTGACATAAGTTTGGGATAGTAGTAATTACAGTATTAAGATTGGCGACGACGTATAATCTGGCTAAGTTTGAAAGCGAACAATTGCTTAAAGCGTAGTGGATTTCGGCTATCTCCGTTTTTTACAAGATTATAACCGTCACCTGTCAATCTATCAATGACTGCACGTTTCATACAATCGAGTGAATCGCTTCTTTCTTAGAGAATTTCGCTGGGCTGCAAATGACGGGTTAGCTTTTGTGGATTTTAGTAAGGTTTTTAACTCAATTCAGTACAACTCTATATGGCAACCACTGTCGGCTCAAGGTGTCCAAAATAAAAATATCTGGCTGATAAGAAACCTAAAGCAAGCAAAAAAATTATATAATGATAGAAAGGGACATTTTATGTTATCTTTCAGAATTACTGACGATACAGTCGTTTTCTAAATATTGGGGTGTACTTAAAAGGGAAATTTAGAAGAGTTTAGGATAAAAAGTGAAAGCCTTACAAATGTAGAAAAGCTAAGAGATATTAACCAATTACATGGAAACTTCTGGAGGTTTTAGGGACATTTAGTATCAGATTTAAGGGCAATCCCTTTAAATACTATAACAGAAGATACACAAATTATATTGGATAACAAAAGAAATGAACGATGTGACTCGAAGCTGCCACCTCTCGCGTTCCGTGCGTACTCTCTTCCACTAAGCCAACCATTCGAGTGACGTCACTATCATAAATCTCGATGCTTGTTCAACTCTCAGATTGTGGTTTCATCTACAGGATCTACGTTACAGTTGATAACCTGCTCAACAAAAATATTTACATATTAGGAAATTGACTTGTGATGTCGCTGTTTCAAATCTATTCAATAAATGAAGCCACAACCTGAGAGTTGAACAAGACATATCAAGATTTATGAACGTGACGTAACTCGAACAGTTGGCTCAGTGGAAGAGCGCTCGCACGGTACGCGATAGGTCGCTGGTCGAGTCCCACATTGTTCAGAAATTTGTGTAATTAATCCCAGAATTAGCGAGGGTACTTTTAAATAAAACAACAAATTGTTTAAATAACAGAAGTTTATAATTCAAAAAGATTCAACAGTTATTAGTTGCGTGGTTCTATGAAACTGAAACTATTGTGGCAGTAATGTGCCACCACACATAAACTACGTGATATGTGGGCAGTAAACACGTTGCGACATAGAACCTCCGAGTTAAGCCTCACAATGGAAAGGATTTGTTGAAGCCTAGAGGCATTTCACTTCGGATTCTATTTCAACCAAAACATTTTTGGTTTTCTTTATATGTTTACTTAAGAACAAATTGTTATCAAGAGCATATCTAAGGGTATTTCAATATTTGATATTAATTCAGAGCTTTGATAAAGTTTTAATACGCCAATAATAAAACAAAGGTAATGAAATTATTGAACTTTCTTATCGTAATGCTTTTAGGTTGCATTATACGTATTACCAGTGGGAGGCTCGTTTGCACAGGATGCCGGCTAAATTATGGGTACCGCAACTGTGCCTTTTTCTGCCGTGAAGCAGTAATGTGTAAGCATTACTGTGTTTCTGTCTGAAGAGCGCCGTAGCTAGTGAAATTACTGGGCAAATGAGACTTAACATCTTATGTCTCTAGGTGACGAGCGCAATTGTAGTGCCGCTCAGCATTTTTGGGGTTTATTAAGAATCCTGAGCGGCACGGCATTGTAATAGGCAGGGCGTATCAATTGCCATCAGCTGAACGTTCTAGTCTCGTCCCTTCGACCGAAACACAGTAATGCTCATACATTACTGCTTCACGGCAGAAATGAGGCCCCTGAGTCTCCCCTGAATGCAGAATTTGCAATGACAATAAGCAATGCTCAAGCGTAGACGCTTAAAAGGTTACTGGAGTTTATTAAGAAAAATTGCTTTTCCTATGCGCAACTTCATGTGGTTCCCGAGTATCCAAGCCGCAAAATCTTTTATATCTTAGGAAAGGATGGAATAACTAAAAAATGTAGTTAAAAATGTAGTTAAATAAGCAATTTATAAGTAACCGCAGCAGTATGCATGTGTATAATTTGCACAGTACTGTAAAAAAATAAAAAATGCTGCCCAAAGTAACTGTTCAATGCGGTCGAAGCCGATAGCTAAAGCTAGTAAGCAAATAAAAATACGGCTAGGATAAATTATTGTATTAAGTTCGAATGGCTACCTTCTGGCTTCATCACCAGGTTGGTATTGTGGTAACACTTCAATAGAAGGCCTATTCACCTACGCCATAGTTTCTCAACCTTATTTTGCTCACCGCCCACTTTGAGAATATGTTTTTTTCTAGAGTATTTTCGTGTATTTTTTTGCCTTTTTAGAATATATTTATTAATCTACCCACGCCCCATCTGCGCTATCTAAATGCCCCCTAATTTTCTCTGGGTCTTCTACTGCCCCCCCGAAAGTCTCAAACGCCCACAAGGGGGCGTTATCGCCCACGTTGAGAACCTATGACCTAAGCGAATCGGCGGAATCTCTGACCCAGTACGTTGTAGGCGCGATTTTGGCGTTCGCGCACCGTTCTGTCAATGCATATTATTTTACGTATAACAATAGATTGGTTATAATTAGGATATTATAATTAGGTTATTGGTTATATAATTTGAGTGAATGTATCAGAAAGCTATTGAACCAAGTTATAAGAACGTGCAAAATAAACCATCTTATAAACGAAATAAGGGTCAGAGCTTGATGAAGGAGTAGGGTGCCGTACGGCACATTCGGTTTTGGTGTATCTGAAAAATCTAGTGCCGATTTGGGAAGTTTCATTAGTTTTTCACCAAAAAACTTCAGCTGATTTAAAGTAAGTGGCATCATTTCTTACCACTTCTTCACATTAAACCTTTTCTAAGTGGTGGTCAAAAATTAATTAAATTAATTTATGAGATAACACAAATAAATGAGTTGCTAATTTGATTTTGAATATCATCTCTTAGATTCAGTTAAATCGCCAAGTACAAGATAATATATTTAATCAGGCAAAAGATTAAATGAATATGTGGTGCCAGTCATATACAACGAGATAGCGTGGCTGAGGAGTGTTCCCAAACTAAAAAAAATGCAGTTAAATTTAAAATGAAAAATGCGCTGTTGCATAGCATTGAATAACTCTCACTAACTGTTGTTCATTAGTACTCAACAATTCTACATGCTAGTTTAGGATAGCTTATGTAAATAGTTTCTTTTTTCTCATAGTAATAAGTTTAAATAAAAGTTCTAATAAATTAAAAGTAAGTAGTAGTTAAGTATGAACACAACATTAAATGTTTTTAAGAGCAATAACTTGCCAACAAGTTATTAAAGTTTGGCAAGATATATCAATATATTAAGAACGTACTTTTTACATTTAAAATAAATAAATTAAAAAAAATCTAGCAATCTGTGACTGTACCTCAACACTGAGATTTCTAATAATTATTTTTTGTGTAAAGTTTTCCTTTTAGAAAAGATATCATCAGACATTTTGATAATAGATAAATATTATTATTTCCACGCCACAAGAAGTCAGACACTTCATACTAAGTAGGTTATTTTTAGTGTGAAATTGGTTCTTCACTTCAGACGTGTTATTTATAACAAAACGACAATGTTTAAAAGTATAGATAGGTTACCTGGACACCATTCGATGTTAATAATTAATGAGACACTAACGGACACATGAATAATTTAACATTGCAATAACACACTTCACTACGATTACACGTCAAAGAAAATATGCAAATATCGCATGCGAAAATGCAATTATCGCAAGCGAAAAAGAGGTAAATCTAACTTGCTAATTGCTTTGTAGTTTGAATAGAGGGAACACAGAATAATTCATCAGATATAAGTTTTTACCATACACCGTGGTTTATGCCTAAAAAAATATTAAAAAAGAACAACCGACTTAAAAAAAAAATCTAAAACAATAGATATAATATACACTAAAAAGCATAAAAATAATTGCGGTTTTTTATACAATATAATTCTAGTTACGATTGTTGTTATTTTTGGAATCGGTGTCCTTCCGCCGCGACTCTCGCCTCTCGCCTCCTCACGACTCAAGCACATCTCACCTTTAACTATGTATGTAGTTACAAACCTATCTTGGATGACACGTTTGTTATGTTTTGGAATAGTGTTTTTGAAGTCGGTTGTTTTTTTTGTTAAAATATTTTTAATTTTTAGTGAATTTAAAGTAAGACTAAATAACAATTTGTCTAAATATGTGTAGATATACAAAATTGTTCAATGTAGCAATGAACGTAAGTGCTTTAGTGCTGTATTAGATTTTTGAATTATTAGATTACAGACAGTTAGAAATTCTGCCACAGATCGCCTTACTGTAATACGTTGAGAAATCCCATTGATCATCATATTCGACTACGACAATTAGTTAACCATAACTATGTGTTGGTAGATGAATTAATATCCGGAGAGCATAAAAAAGATTCGGCCAAGTACCGTTAATTTGCTCCTAAGTATTGAAGAGTTCCGTTACTTTGTCATGGATTCCGTAATCAGAACGTAACCAATCTCTCACCAAACTATCTTTGAAGTATATCCTTTCCAATAAAAAATTATCATCGAAATCAGTTGGCGCGATATTGAGTTATTCGTAAATTTACCATCCACTTTGCCATACGTATGTATAGCAAATTTAAGACTTTTATGGTTTTCTCATGGATGCCAGTGTCAGATCTGGACTAAATTACAATGGGACTGCACAGGAAGCACCAGCTTTAAAATAAAAAAAGAATTATCAAGATCGGTTCACCCAGTCGAAAGTTTACAGGTAACAAACAAAAAAAAACATACCGGTGAATTGAGAACCTCCTCCTTTCTTGAAGTCGGTTAAAAATACGACTCAGTCATGAGTTCATGCAGTAAAAGTTATAAAGTAGTAAAACTTGCATTGAAATTAGGTAAAAAAGTGTCATTGGTTTTATAAATAAAAAAATTAATATTGATTATATATATTGTAGCAACATTGATGGTATCAATTATTATTACATATAATAATATAAAACATACAGATATAACTAAACAAACTGAACTGTATTTACAAAAAGGGCTCCATTTTTACCTTTTACTAACGACGGGTCCCAAATAGTTTTAAGTTTACAATTAATATTATTAAATGTCTTTATGTTGAGGGTTTATTACAATAAGATAATGGGAGACGAAGAAAATGATCCATTGATTCTTTTGCACTTAGTAAATCTAATATATAAAATTCTCGTGTCATGGTGTTAAACTTTGAACTCCTCCAAAACGGCTTTACCGATTCTCATGAAATTTTGAATGCATACTGGTCGGACAGCATCTATTGTGCATCCCCCTAAATGTTAAGGGTGGTCCACACGAAATTTATCTTTTATTTTTTTGACTTTTTTTTTAAATTTATTTGATTATGAGTCAGCATTAAAAAATACATACATCTTCAAATTTTCACCCATCTACGATCAACAGTTACTTTTGTATCACGATTTTAATATCAGCAATGCAACGTTTGCTGGGTCAGCTAGTAATAATATAAAATTCTGTCAACAACAAACACGTGCATACCAAACTAAGACCAAAGGGGCCAATTGCCTCCATTTAGGCGATTCATCTTCGGAACGCCAGTGACATATCTACCTCTTTTAATACTTATAATATCATTGCGAAAAGATGTGAAAGAGGTGTATTTTATATTCATTTCTTTATATTCTTTGTTACAGGTACAATGTCGAAGCACCTAATATTTGTTTTAGCAACTTGCTTGTCTGTGCAAGGCGACTACAATGATTTATTCACGAATCCAACCGGAACATTCTTTCAAGATCTTTCGCTTCAAAATAGAGCAAATGTACAAAATGGCGTTCCGGCACAAAGATTGCCTGTAAATGGATTTGGGTAAGAATGCACGAGATAATAAATATCTACAGTATGTCTACTGATTTATATATATATAAGGCGATGGCCTTCGATCGGGTGTGGCATAAAGCGCTTATAGCGAAACTGCCATACTATGGGCTTCCCGAGAAGTTGTGCAAATGGGTCACTAGCTTTTTGGCTGATCGGAGCATCAAGGTTGTTATCAACGGTGCATGCTCCGACCTAAAACCCATAAACGCTGGTGTCCCGCAAGGCTGCGTGCTATCCCCTACGCTGTTTCATCTGCATATCAATGATATGCTGCAAATCAGCAATATTCATTGCTATGCAGACGACAGCACAGGGTATGCTTCCTACACCGGCCGTGCCAACGTGTCCCGGGATAGCGTCGACGAGAACCGGAACAAACTTGTGTCTGAAATCGAGACTATGCTTTGCAAAGTCTCTGAATGGGGCCGACAAAATTTAGTCCAATTTAACCCCAAGAAAACACAAGTTTGCGCGTTCACCACTAAAAAGTCTCCCTTTGTCGTACCCCCTCGATTCGAGAACACTCCTCTAACTGCCACAGCCTGTATTGGCTTAGTTGGCGTTGATATATCGAGCGAAGTTCAGTTCCGTGGTCACTTGGAAGAGAAGGCCAATCATAACCATAAAGGAACAGTTTTATAGTATAATATTAAAAATAACACCCTTTGATTATATATAATAAAATTGTCTTAGATTAAGGATTGGTGTCCGCTGCTCTTCAACTGATACCGCACTACCTAAGACAATAGCTTTATTATTACGGCAACTATTAGATGCTTGTGTGCGTTGCATCTTGACACTCAATGGCATCATTCGATGATTCGATTCATCATGTTGTAACATAGCCTACTTAGTGTTATTTTACATTAAAATTTATAAAATACAAAATACTTACTGATGATATGTGATCCCAGTGTCATTCTTATTTCTTGTAGTATTATTTTTACAACATTTTGCTACGTAACCCGGCATTTTAGTTTCAATGATTAGCAAAGTTTAAAAGAATACGTCAACGTCACACATTGTTCGAGACTAGCTCGAGTACGCCTGCTTGGGCGTAGCATTAGTTGCCGCACTTTGTTATTACGCCTGCGGTTTCTAGTAGGAAAGCAGCGGAGACCAATCCTTAATATAAGAAAGTTATTTAATAACGTAAGGATAAGTTTATTAAAGTAGGTTTTAATATTTTCTTCCGATAGATAAAATTTATGACATTTCCGAGCTATTTATGTCACTCAAACTACATAGATTAAGAGTGAATATCTTAACTATTCAACTAACAACAGATATTATAAAAAAATTGAAATATAAATAAAAGTTTTTCAAATTAAATTTATGCAACGACAAGCAGATCGAATTATCGACAATGAAGTCATCTAGATCGGCTTGATTCTTTGGCATTTCGTATAGATGTGGGTTCTCTCTGCATCTTTTACCGCATTTATAAAGAGGAGTTCTCAGAGGAGTTATTATTATTAATATTTCATTACCGAAAATTATGTCATAATTAGAAATTCCATCCCTAATATGACGTCTGGTATTCTGCAAGCAAGCCTCTAGCGAAATTTTTTGTGGAATCTATTACCGGCTGCAGTATTCTCGAATCGATACGACTTAGATAACTTCAATCTTAAAGGCTGGCAACGCACCTCTTGACTTCTGGTGCCGAGTTGCCCATCGCGTGAGCCTCTTTTTAAAAAGGAAAGTCAAAAAATAATAGAAGGTCAAGTAAGTTCATATATAAACATTTGACTAAGAACTATTATGTTTTTCTGGATCTCTACTTTATGAATTTTATTTAGACTATGGGACCCGTATGACTACAATGGTAAGTTATTGTCAACAGCGATAGTACTATAAAGGTGCCAATATTAATTATATTTATTTGCTAGAGCAATTAATGACAGATCTAAGATCATTTGTACGTCTAGATAGACTATGACAGCTGTAAAAGCGTCGAAAAAAATAGACTTTTGAACTAACATCTATTTTGAGCAAATAAGTGTGCATACTAGCACAAAGTGTCATACGATTATACGCGAGTGTTAGACGTAGCTTATCACGCATACTAAACTAATATACCTGGCCTGTTTTTATCAGTTGACAGAAGGAGACTCTATCTAGGCGTATAAATGATCTAAGTGACAGATCATTTCCATTTAAGAGTTATGCGCCCTAGTTTATTTAATAAATTATATTAATATGATTCCAGTTTAATAGATATTTAGTATAGTTTAGTCTATCTACTTAGTAAATAACTTTGCATGAGTCATGTTACTAACTATGTTCTTACTGAATTGTAAATAATTTTGTCTGGAACGAGCTCTTTATCGAGAGGCGCTACCTCCACGAGCGAGGGTCACTATTAGTGGATAATCTCTACGAACCGACAATTATCCACTCAGTTTATTGACACAATTCGCTACGAAATATCCGCGGGACTGCAACGATCCGTTCTGCAATTGCTTTGTTTAAAATAGTTCCAATTGACAGTGCGATAACAGCGCTCTCGTTTCGCGCGTGTTAGAATAACTACCAGAAATAGAGTATAGACAATAGAAATAACAAGTAAAGCGAATATGAAAATAATCTTATGATATAAACTTTATATTCAAGTAAATCATCAAAATTTTAGGAATATATTTATTACGTCTTGAAGCTACATCAGTTCGTAAAGAACTGACAAGACTCTCAGTCCATCTTTTAAATTATATAACAACATTTTATACAGAATAATCTTTGTACAACATACATCCAACAATTTGTGGAATCTTACACTTACTAGCCTCATTTAATATTCACAAGGGGACACGAGATTATATTATTAATAGATACTCTTAAGGATAATAAAATCTGAATTGTAGAAATTAATGAATAATTATTATTATTATAATAGTTTGGTACTTAACAATTACGTTTCCATCCTTACCATTAGCCTTGCTTGCTTTGCTATGCTGTCCCAACCGAAACCTTAGTAGACTCAGGTTGGCAATCCTAACTCGAACAGCCAATCAGGAAAAAGCTCCTATTGGTTGTATTGGCTTTAAAATACAAATAAGCTACTTTATAGTTTTCAGATGTCAACACTTTACTCTTTTAACTTTGAATTATTTACATTAGGTTTTATACAGTGTTATTTACTTCTTTAAGGTTATTTAATAATAACATGAAAGCCTAAAAGCTTAATAATCTAGCACGCTCGATGATACGTTATATATTTTTGACGTATTCAGCATGAGAGTTTAAAGAAAAGTAGTATAAATATAATAACATTCGCTCGTGGAAATGGTGTGGAAATTTGATTAAAACATTTCTTTTTAATTTTTATTTTATTTTATTTTATTAAGAAAACTAACAGCATATTACAAATTAGATAAATAACTAATAATATTTTACAATAATAATGCCAATAACAGGTTTCCCTTATATCTTTATATATATAATTCTTCTGTGAGTGTGTATGTCACTGAACTCCTCTTAGACGGCTGGACCGATTTTGATGAAACTTTCTGTGTGTCTTCAGGTGGATTCGAGGATGGTTTAGATTCACAATTGAACTACCTCCTAAACGGCTGGACCGATTTTGATGATATTTTTGTGTGTTCCAGTGAATTTGAGATTGGTGTGTGTCTTCAGGTGGATTCGAGAATGGTTTAGATTCACAATTAAACTACATCCTAAACGGCTGGACCGATTTTGATGATTTTTTTGTTTGTTTCAGTGAATTTGAGATTGGTTTAGATTCTCAATTCCATCCATATAGTGTATTTTAGTGCACTCCTCCTAACGGCTGGACCGATTTTTCATATTTAAGACGTGTGTCTGAAATTTCCGACAGGACAAAGTCTGTTGGGTCCACTAGTTATATTATATTACATTACGGTTTCCGAAAATATTCAACATGGTGCGATACCTACTAAACAAAAATGAGATTTATTTTGAGATTATATAGGCCGTTTCATTTCATAAAAGAAACTGTTACTAAATATATACATAATAGGTAATACATAAATATGTATACTATATGTGGTAAAGTAAATAAACACATTAATATATGTTAGTGCATCAGTTACTTAGATGTATCATTGAAAGTAGCTATGAGTTCTGATTTGAATTTAGATTTATTTATGGTGAAAAGATCTACGTGACTGAAGGTTGTATTGTAAGTAGTTTGTATAGTGTAGTGGTTCATATAGTAGATTCGTGTGCCTCGTGCGTGTTGACGGTGTACAGTATGATATTTTAGAGATCAATTTATCACAGTCGACAAAGCTGTTCACAATATCAAATAGTAGGCTCATATCAAGTAAAATGCGTCTCTGCTCCAACGTTAAAGGCACATAATTCTTAAAGTTTCATAGGAGAAAATAAGCCCGTGGGTCAGGTGGTGGTAACTTATCAGAGCCGTCCATGTTCTCTTGCAACACCAGACCTCTCTTGCAGCCATCCTTATAGAGGTATACCTGTATTATTGGGAAGGCTAAATGCGCTATCTTTGAAAACTACGTGAAGTCATAATGCCATTTCGACTTCGAAAGCAACAAATAAATATAAAAAACAAAATTATATTAGTACAGATTGGTCTTTATACAATATTCATAACATAACGTAACCAAGAGCTTTAATTTGGATTTGTTCAGAAACAGTACAATATTAATATATTAACGTCCTTTCAAATAATCTTGGGTAATAGATATACCAGAGAACAAACCAATAATATGCAAAATCTTGACTATATTGCTGAAAACACCGTCAATACAATGATAGTTCTGAAGTTTTCAAAATGTCAGGCAGCCCTGCAAATAAACACGGTAGACGTTAACGGCCTTACAAATAAACTTAGTATAAAGTTATACCTGAGAATAAACAAAGAATATGCAAAATGTTTACAAATATACATTCTGCATATGTTTGGTTTTTCAGACTCATTTAGTTTCCCGCGTTTATTTGCAAAACTGCTTGACATTTGGAAATCTTCAGAATTATCATTATGTTAACATTATTGTCAGTGATATTGTCAACATTTTGCATATTCTTGGTTTATTCCCAGTTATAACTTTATACCATTATTATTTGTAAGACCGTAAATGTCGAAATAATCTAATCATATGCCAAACGTCAATTTGTAAACATTTTACATATTCTTGGTTTATTCTCAAGTCTAACTTTAAACCAAGTTTATTAGTGAGGCCCTAAAATGTGTGTTTGCTCTGAAATGATATTATCTTGTATTTTTGTCATAATTCTCTAACCGTAACATATTGTGATAACTGGTAAAAATGTAGGTTTAAGTCAATAATAAAGCAAAAATTAAAATTTACAGAAACGAAGTCTGTCTATGCTCTGACTAATAAAGATATTATAATAGAGTTAAATAAGGTTATTTAAAAATGTCTCGTTAATTATGTAAATGTAGTATTTTCTTTGATTAACGCGATTGTTACGCATTTAAATAAAAAACTTTTTAAAGGAATAAAACTCGTGTAATTGTAACTGTGCTCCTACATTAAATTTTTATTACTTTTTTATTTAACCCGACGTTTCAAAGCCTTCCCAGATCTCGTTTTCAGGGGGACTGCAGATGAAATGAGTCAAAGATAGTATTTGTCATAGTTGTCATTATGAAGTTTAGCGCCATTTATTGCCTCGGAGGTTTTTGCTGTAGACAGATTGTGCCAAAAACCATCTGTCTACAGCAAATACCAAATTTAATGTAAAAACACAGTTACAATTACACGCGCTTTAACCCTTTAACGGCCGTTCCCAATATTCAGTCTATCTCCGGTTGTGGCCTACTTGAGATAAAAATCGAAACTATCGTTTACCTTTCTTTCCCAATAAACATATTGACGGTAACTCACCTTATCCGTACACGCTGTCTGTCAATGGGAGGACGTATAGCTTACCAGCGATAGAAGTTTGTATGGAAATTGCAATTCACACATCCCAATATAAGGCGATAAGAATGACTTATCGGGTAAATTGGGACAGCTTCAGATTATTGACAGCTAATTTCTGACAGTAGAAGGGAGTAATTTATCTTTATCTGTGGATAGTATATTGGGAACGGCCGTTAAAGTGTTTTATTTAAATATTACGTAAATGTAATTATCATCAGAATACTATTACAACATTTACAAGGGTGTTAATGATGCTATGATGATTTTACATTTTACATATTATATAGTAATTTAAATGATTTTTAAATCGGTGTAAATGTCAATGTTGATATTATAAAAGAGTGGCAATGAGTTTCTTGCTACTTCTTCTCATTAGCTCAACCCTTTTCGAAGTAGCGGTAGATTCAATAAGATTTTTTTTTTTGACATTCATAAGTGTCATTTCCGTGACCTACGTGAATAAACTGATTTTGATTTGATTTGATTTGCTAAGAGCACTTTCAGACATCGTTTGCGTCCCTCTGTGTGTATCATAATAATATGATTGTGTTAATAACTATATGTTGCACTGACCCTACTTGCACCGATCTGTTAACAGAGACGTAAGGGGTTCTATTCCTGTTCTTCACACAGAAGGTGTCACAAGGTTAGTATGAAATGGTATAACAATATTTTAACTAATTATTGTACATACAATTCTGTGGTCTAGTGCTAAAACAGCCAATATAAATTTTTGCCCTTAATATGACATTAAATAAATAATTTTGTTTATAGATAACATCTTAATTGCGACTGGGACTTTATTATAAATATATGTACCCTTGAAGTAAGCTTGTATCTAATGAAGACCGTAATAAGCAATTCCTTATTTTCTAGTGTTATAACAATAACTAAAGTCCTTGACTCTTTTAGCACCAGACCACAGAATTTATTTTTTTAAGAACCGTTAATAAGTTCTTTATGTGCCAGTGATGATATTTGCACGGATACAATCACTAACTATTACGTTTGAATAACTATAATCACTACATAATAAAATAAAACAAAGTCCTCCGCCGCGTCTGTCTGTCTGTTCGCGATAAACTTAAAA
This sequence comes from Leptidea juvernica, assembly GCA_949711755.1. Taxonomy (NCBI): domain Eukaryota; kingdom Metazoa; phylum Arthropoda; class Insecta; order Lepidoptera; family Pieridae; genus Leptidea; species Leptidea juvernica. The sequence goes on from CATIXQ010000027.1 coordinate 10,008,928, forward strand.
ACTACTGCACCGAACTCCATTCTATTTTCATTAATTGATAGCGTGATGGTTGAGGAAGTTTTTAGTATTTCATTTGCTAGGTTTTTATATACATTTTTGTACATACATTAACGAAATTTGTTGGAGGTGTCGGAAAAAATAAGCCCTCTGGGACATTTAAACAATAATGCTGTCTTTACCTTTGTCAAAACCCTTTGAGTTAAAATAAAATAATGTATAGAATTGTCTATCTTTTAAAAGTCTACAGAAAAGTCCGCGAGGGCATATGTCTCTCTCTTAAAGATAACATACTATACCCCTTATAATACTTTTAAAAAATTGGCAATTATAAATCCGGATGGCCTTTAGACTACATTATTCCCGAATTCTTACATCATATTTTTTTTTCTAATGACGGAACAGCGTTCTGTCGAGTCAGCTAGTTTCAAACTATGGTATATATATACCTACGGTATATATAAATGGTACCACAACGGCGCCTATTTCTGCCGTGAAGCAGTAATGTGTTATTGTGTTTCGGTCTGAAGGGCGCCGTAGCTAGTGAAATTACTGGGCAAATGAGACTTAACATCTAATGTCTCAAGGTGACGAGCGCAATTGTAGTGCCGCTCAGAATTTTGTTGTAATGGACAGGGCGTATCAATTACTATCTGCTGAACGGCCTGCTCGTCTCGTCCCTTACTTTCATAAAAAAAAGGAAGTCACCCAGTTTTCGTCCAACCATAATCCACAAAATTCTAAATATCACACGTATTTACGGGTTTCCATGGAAGAGATATAATATTTCTCGTATATAATATTATTTGCAAATCGAATTTTTCTTTACATATTGTAAATTGTAAAAAAAAATTTGGTGACAATTTCCTTGTGTATGTGACATGTGACCATTTGACATTTATAGCAAAGTTCATGGCCCTACGCCTTATAGTTCCACAGATATCAGTCAATTTAATTCAGGCGAGGTGTCCCCGAAGTCATATGTAACGCGGGGGCCACAGAATATCAGCGTTGCATCACGTTTGTGTTGTAACACATGCTGAGTGGCTCCTTTTTTAAACATCACACGTTTTTATATTTTTAAATTGTTTCATTTTTGTTATTTGTGTGTGTGTTTAATAAATAAATATTTTTCTTTCTTTCTTAGATATCATGATGAGTCAATATGTCGGTGGAAGTCTCTTATATATTTAAATATATTGACGCAAATAACAGGGAGCCAATTTGGTTTTAGGAATACAACCGCACCAATAGAAAATAAGATTAGTTATGAAAAGCAGTACAAAAAACATATAAATGCTTTTTATTTTAATTTATTTGTGTAAACATGTATTTTTTGTAAAAGATAGATATATGGTATCGCCTTAGACCATTTACGGCCGTTCCCAATATACTATCTACAGATAGAGATAAATAAGTAACGTCTACTGTCATTAATTAGATGTGAATAATCTGAAGCTGTCCCAATATACCCGATATGTTATTCTTATCGCCTTATATTGGGACGCGTGAATTGCAATTTCCATACAAACTTCTATCGCTGGTAAGTTATACGTCGTCCCATTGACAGTCAGCGTGTACGGATAAGGTGAGTTACCGTCAATAAGTTTATTGGGACAGAAAAGTCAGCGATAGTTACGATTTTTATCTCCAGTACGAGATAGATTGAATATTGGGAACGGCCTTTATACGTCTAGATTATGACAGCTGTGAAAACGTCGAAAAAAATCGAGTTTAGTACTAACCTCTATTTTAAGTAATTCACGCACACATACAAATCGCGAGTTTAAGACGTAGCTTGTCACGCACACTATACTAATATTCCTAGCCTGTGTTTTTAGATTCAATTGAAGCCTATATTTATATAGTATATAGCAATTATATATATAAGCCGATAGCTCGCATAGACATCGCATGGGGTGTTAATAGCTTGGGTGATTTTTTTAACGAATTATAAAACAAATACACTTTTATGTCGTAAGTCTTAATAATTTGGCTCTCATAAAAAGATGTTTTTCAAATCAAAGTACAGAGGAAATAACTACTTAGCTTTATTTTAAATCAAAATAGGATGTGATATCACTTATTGAAACTCAAAAACTACCACCCGTTCCAAAAAGATTGCCTCAGACCTGAGAAGAATGGGCGTAACAAACTCAACTGGCTTTTTTTTCATTAAAAAATATGTTTACAAAGTAATATTGTACAATTAAACTTATTATTTAATAGCCTGAGTCGCGGTCACTCCATTCCCAATCTGTGGCATCATCAAGAAAGTCATTTATGCTATAGTAACCTTTACCACTCAAACGTTTCTTAACAATTCTTTTGAATATCTTAATACTGTTGTTGTGTATTATTAAAAAATATATATGTTTCTAGCTTTAGCAATCCTCCGCCGCCAGTTGGATCAGCTCAAGATCCCGCAACAAGAACCTGTGGTATTGCTCCGCCATTCTGTACCAAGTCCCGGTACCGATCCTTAGATGGTACTTGTAACCACCTGGAAAACCCCGGTCTTGGTATTCCACAGACGCCTTATAAACGTCTAGTTCCGTTTAAGTATGGGGACGGTAAGTCTTACTTTGTTGAAACTAATTTAGTACGATTTGTAGTTTTTTTTATGACAGTAGAAGACGAGACGAGCAGGACGTTCAGCTGATGGTAATTAATACGCCCTACCCATAACAATGCAATGCCGCTCAGGGTTCATGAAAAACCTAAAAATTCTGAGCGGCACTACAATTGCGCTCGTAACCTTGAGACACAAGATGTTAAGTCTCGTTTGCCCAGTAATTTCACTAACTGCGGCGCCCTTCTGGCTGAAACATAGTAATGTTTACACATTATTGCTTCACGGCATAAATAGGCGCCGTTGTGGCACCATTTATATATATCGGCGTCCTGTGCAAAGGAGCCTCCCACTGGAAAAGTTTTAGTAGTTGTAGTGTTTGTGAAGCAGTAAAGTAGCCTCTACCAATATACAGGCTGTCCCAAAGTTATGGGACATGAAGGGAAAGTACCTTAAATATCGTAGATAGGGTATTTTACTGAAAGAAGACTTTATGTTATTTTTAAAAGTTAGTAATTCTGCATTCATAGATTTTCTAAAAATTTACTTGCCTCGTCTGGGAACCGAACCGACTTAAATGTAAAAAAAAACACCCCTGCTCTTATGATATGTACATATGAGAAAGTAGTCAATTAAGTGAGTATTTTTTGTAAATTAATTAATTAAATGCTCAAAATGTGATCCCTCCTGTCTTACGCAAATCGCCAATCTTCTAATGAGTCCGCTGCATTTTGATTTTCTTATCATTTTATGGTGAATACTCGATATGATATGGCACAATTCTGTTAATAACTCGCCCACAATCTCGTATCGTTTTTAAACTAAAAAAAACTGTGCTATAAAGTATTTTAATTATGAAGTGGGTACTTATTTACGAATAAACAATGCTATCTATGGAATGATAATATCTCTAATTTTCGAACGTCGTCGTCGGCAATAAATAACTTTCTTGAAATTTGACTCAAACATTTTACGTTGCTCCTTTCTTTTAAAATACTATGTTACTTAAGAATAGTTATTAGTTTTTAGCCATTCTTTCGATTGGCATCATAAAAGTAGGGGTGTTTTTTTTATAGGGTGGTCGAGTCCCAGACAAGGCAAGTAATTTTTCGAAAATCTTTGAATGCAGAATTACTAACTTTTAAAAATAACAAAGTAAGTATTTCTTTCAGTAAAATACCCTATCTACGATATTTAAGGTACTTTCCCTTCATGTCCCATAACTTTGGGACAACCTGTATAAGTCCTTTGTATGGGTTCGTGCGTCTAGGATAGCCAATAAAATTAGTAAAACGATCGTCAATAGTACGGGTAAATTACCAGCTAGAAAATGTGCCGATTTGCGCGTAACATAAGGGAGCGCTTGATGTTTTTTATTCTGAAGGACATAAAGCGAAAAAGAAATGATAAAACTCAACAATTTTTATAGTAAACTATATTCACATAAGTGTTAATATAATCTATTATACAATATGTGATAGTACGGTGTGATCCTTTTTCCGAAATTAAACTCATAAATTCGTTCCATTTTGCTTGCTGTACAATATATGAACCATCTTTAATAATGTAAGTAACAAGATACCAGCGTTTTGAAAGACTGTTCTTAGCAGTATTTTTTAAAAGTATATATATACATATTTCTTGTAAGTCGACTGTAACATATTTATCAGTCTTTGTTTATTCGTATCATATATATATCTGAGACGCTTTTCGAATCGAGTTGCCTTTTCTTAACATGACTGGCAGGTTTATTTTTTTTAAATCACTTGTAATTTTTTGCGGCCGTTCCCAATATACTATCTACAAATAGATATATATTACTACCTTCTACTGTCAGTAATTAACTGTCAATAATCTGAAGCTGTCCCAATATACCCGATAAGTCATTATTATCGCCTTATATTGGGACGCGTGAATTGCAAAATCCATACAAACTTCTATTTGGTAATCTATACGTCGTCCCATTGACAGAGAGCGTGTGCGGATAAGGTGAGTTACCGTCGATAAGTTTTTTGGGACAGAAAAGTCAACGATAGCTACGATTTTTATCTCAAGTAAGAGATAGACTGAATATTGGTAATGGCCGTAAGAGCTCTTTCGCACTACGTCCGATCAGAGTCCGATCAGTATCCGTGAAGACACGGTCCGAAGTAGTCGTGGAACTATTACTATGGTAGTTTACACACTAGATCCGGCTTCGGTTATACAGTTTGTTCCCGCCAATGGTAGAAATAGTTGTACGACTACTTCGGACTGTGTTTTCACAGATACGGATCGCACTCTGATCGGACGAGGTGCGAAAGCGCTCTAAGTCAAAAGTAAATGAAACATCTGGGAGGTGATCTGATGTAAACATGTTATTTTTTTTAAACAAATGTTTTTCTACAGGTGTGAGTCAGTTCGCAAGATCAGTCAAAGGCGGTCCTTTACCAAACGTTCGAGAAATTAGTCTTGTGGCGTTTCCCGACAAGCCTTTGGTAGACCCTAAATGGAATCTGAATGCCCAACAGTGGGGTCAAATAATAACCCATGATATGTCGCTGACTGCTGGAGTTGCTCAAAGTCGTAAGTAGAAGTATTATAATGAGTGAGACTAGATTATAAATCAAAAGGGAAGCTCGTTTCTTCCGAAGAGCTGTTTCACCTGATTCCTGCTGCCGAATCCACCTTCCCACGACACGCCACAAATTAGGACATCATCCCCACCATCTGGATGTGTGGCGGTCCTCCACAGTGCGGTTTTCAAGGAGCTTTCTTCCACTTAATACGAAGCTGTGGAATGAACTTCCTTGTGCGGTGTTTCAGGGACGATACGACTTGGGTACCTTCAAAAAAAGCGCGTACACCTTCCTTGAAGGCCGGCAACGCTCCTGTGATTCCTCTGGTGTTGCAAGAGACTGTGGACGGTGGTGATCACTTAACACCAGGTGTCCCGTACGCTCGTTTGTCCTCCTATTCCATAAAAAAAAGGAACACGACAGAAATGGGCGCCGTTGTGGTACCCATAATCTAGCCGGCATCCTGTGCGAAGGTGCCTCCCACTGGTGCTCCCGTAGAATGAAATTAAGTACATAAAATAAACTTTTCACTGACAAAGGTTTCATTAGTATTGAGTTAGTAGACAACTTAGGTCATTCTCCTTTCTTTATTCATTTAGGTACAATTAGTACGCTTATGAACGTCAAGTTTGACGGTTCAAGAGCCCACCAGGAGGCCTAGTTCTGAGAAAAACCAGCAAGAAACACACCAAGATTTATCCACCAAATAATTGATAAATAAATAAACTACCTTTAAAGTTTTCATATTATCCATACATTTTTATCGTATATATTTTCCTGAACATTATAATACGCTTTATTTATTAAAATTTCCTAAATATGAAGCTTAAATTTATATAACGGGTGTTCAGTAACATGATGTGGGAGTTAATTATATATTTGTTTACATTTCCCCATGAGTGACCAGTTTTATGAAGTCTGAAAGTTGGAACAGCAAGACTCTATTTCTAGTGTTTTTATTGAGAAAATCACGTTTCTTCAAAGATGTGTCTAGACTTTTATGAACATAATGGTGTCATATATAATATACTAGCTGATGCCCGCGACTTCGTCCGCGTAGATGAAGGGATATTAAAAATAATAAGCAAGTTTGGAATTGATGATTATCTCATGTCCTATTCCAGTTCCGGTTCCCGTTTTCACTCTTATTCCCAACATATTATATGAATCTTATATTGAGGAAGATTACTATGACCAACTAAGCCTACTATTGGTATTTTTATAGCTCATCGACTTGAATTTTTGTTTTGTTACAAAACCCTTTGGAAAAATGGGTTTTACCGGGATAAAATGTAGCCTATGTCCTTTCCCAAGCTCTAGTCTATCGCTGTACTAAATTTCCTCAAAATCAGTTCAGTAGCTCCAGCGTAAAAGCGTAACAAACAAACTTACATTCACATTTATAATATTAGTAGGGATTGGGAAGCAACTGTCAAAATATTGATTTCTTTAAATAAATCTCCAAGCGAATTGTCGGGGACCTAGCGCTCTGTGAACGGCTGGATCACTTGGCGTTGCGTAGAGACGTCGCTTCATTGTGTGTCTTCTACCGCATTTATCACGGGGAGTGTTCTGAAGAGCTGTTCAACCTGATTCCTGCCGCCGAATTTCACCTTCGCACGACACGCCACAAGTTACGATATCATCCCCACCATCTGGATGTGTGGCGGTCCTCCACGGTGCGGTTTTCAAGGAGCTTTCTTCCTCGCACTACGAAGCTGTGGAATGAGCTTCCTTGTGCGGTGTTTCCGGGACGATACGACATGGGTACCTTCAAGAAAAGCGCGTACACCTTCCTTAAAGGCCGGCAACGCTCCTGTGATTCCTCTGGTGTTGCAGGAGAGTGTGGGCGGCGATGATCACTTAACACCAGGTGACCCGTACGCTCGTTTGTCCTCCTATTCCATAAAAAAAAAAACAAAAGCGAATCGAGGTCTTAATTTATAAATGGCTTTTTTTAAACCATATTGTTAAATATTACGAATATCAAAGTTCATGCCAAGTAACGTGTTTTAATTCTTCTTTGTCAGACAAAGATCCGCTGGTTTGCTGTGATGACAGCGGTCAACTAGCAGCAGATGCGTACTCCAACCCTCAATGTGCTCCCATCATAATACCTCCTACTGACAGAGTGAATGCTCCGCGAGGAACTCAATGTATGAACTTTGTGAGGACGGCATCCACGAGGGATAGAGGATGCACCCCTCAGGATACTCCTGCTCAACCGGTAAGTTTCTGCTTATTGAAAAGTCAGCTGTGACTGCGTCGGTCGTATAACAAACATAAAAATAAACAAATTCAAACATATGTATGTAACAATATTAAAAATAATATTTTGATGTAATTAAATAACGTACTGCTTTTAATTTATTTTTAAACGGTTACGTGAAAAATATGTGAGGTCAGGACCGAGTATTTACACAGGCCTGTGCTACGCCAAACTTTTGCGGTTGTTTTTGTTAAAATTCCCGCCGTCGAAATTTCTTTTTTATTTTAACTTGGCTTGCGGTAATTTTTAAACAACATTTTACGTTAACATCTAGTTTAGTAAGACTAGCTAGCACATAATAATCTCTGAATACAATAATAGATAATCTAGCTTTTACATTGATGTCACATAAAATAAGATTCGTAAATATATTTTAGAATAATATATATTTTAATTTAAAACACACACCATTTCCATTCTTTGCAAGGCATTATGTCGATTACTTTACGTTTATTACGTTAAGTGTTTTTGTAATTTGTTTTAATAATCTAATATATAAAATTCTCATGTCGCGGTGTTTGTAGTTAAACTCCTTCGAAACGGCCTGACCGATTCTCATGAAATTTTTAGTGCATATTGGGTAGGTCTGAGAATCGGACAACATCTATTTTTCATCCCCCTAATTTTTCTTGCTTTTTAGTTAAATTTTTTATTTTTTTATGATACAACTTTAAAAAAAACATACAACTTCAAATTTTCAACCGTCTACGATAAACTTATTTTTCTATCGCGAGTTTTATATTATTCTTTTACATCCACAATATGATTGAAAGATGGCAATGGATTTTTTTATTTATTACTTTATATAGCAATGCAACGTTTGCTGGGTCAGCTAGTCTTATATATAAAATTCTCGTGTTCCGGTGTTTGTTACCAAACTCCTCGGAAACGGATAAACCAATTTGTTTGAAAACTTTTGTGTATTTTGGGTAGGTCGGAGAATCAGCCAATCCCTAAATGATAAGGTTTCAAGATCCCTAAATATATGTTTTTTACAAATTTTTTTAATCAACACCTGTTTTTGTATCGCGATTTTAATATTATTCTATTCCATCCACAGATATGCAATAGGGTCGCAAGATTTTATGTACAAGATATTGTGTAGGTCTGAGAATCAGTCGTCATCTATTTATTACCTCAAAAATTTATTTATTGAATTTTTTTTATTACTTTATACGGCAATACAACGTTTGCTGGGTCAGCTAGTGATTTTATATAATTAAAATGTAACCTTAGCATTTCATTCGTCAAAAAGAGAAAAGGAACACAATTTGTTATCTGTCTGTCAGCTCTGTCTGACAAGAACTTTTTAAAGAACCTTAGAACGCGTCGAGTTATCTAATTGAAATATAGTCAGCGTCTGTCAATGTGACTGAGCGAAGGTTTGCTGTTTGTTAAGCGTAAGGCGTTATGTTTCGGTTTTTATTTAATATAATACCGTTTACGTGACAATTTAACCGTCGAGTCACATTTTATTTACAACTAGCTGACCCGACAGACGCTGTTCTGCTATAAGAAAATGATAAGGATTAATATCGTATTTGTGCAAACGGCTTTATAATTGCCAATTATGAAAATATTCAAATGGATATAGTATGTTATCTTCCAGAGATAGACATATACCATTGTGGACTTTTCTGTAGACCTGTATAAGATACACAATTCTACGATACATTATTTTGCTATATCTCAAAGAGTTTAGACAGGGTTTTCGTTCAAAGCTCCTAGACGGCTTATTTTTTCCGACATCTCTAACAAAATTCGTTAATATATACAAAAATCTATACAAAAACTTAACAAATTATATACTGAAACCTTCCTCGAGAACCACACTATCCAATTGTGAAAGAGCGTGAAGATACAGTAGTTATTGAGTTTACTGCGAACAGACAAACAGACAGACGCGTCGAAGGACTTTGTTTTATAATATGTACTGATTAAATTGGTTTTATATTTTGCGCGGAATACTAATTTATTTTCATATTTAAACAGAAACAGACTTAATCCTCTTTTCCACACACGGGTTTTCGTCGTGATATTCACCGCGTCATACATGGATTGTAGAAGTTCTCATGAATGCTCAGTATTAAACTCCTTGGATATGCTGGTACTTTTATGCTCTTAATTAATCTGTTTTTTTATTAATATAGTCTTAAATACTTCACTGGAAACAACGGTAGCTTGCAAGGTTTGTTAGCCAAATATCCACTAAGCTGCAAGGTCAAGGAACGATGCCATGCAAAAGAAGCCTTATTGACTCCTTATGTAATGGCAGTGTAGGTGAAAATCTTTTACGGGTTGGCTGAAACAGACATTTTTTAAATGGTTTTATGATAAAAGTACAGACAACGTAAACATTTACATTAATTTAATATACAACTATTATGTTGTTTTTTCATACAGAAACTTTAATTTTATTAAATCTTATGTATAGTATATAGATTCAACCCGTCTCAAGTTGCGTGGTCTTCTAGTATTTTTACTGGCGACTTTGTCCACGTGGTATATAGTTACTTACAATAGTTACTTTGAGAAGCATTTTTTATATTTTAGAATACCTTACAAATAATACACATACAAACTGCTGCGGCTAACTATATTTTTTTTAAAAATACAAATTTATAAACTGCTTTATTATGTTTTTATTCTTTAAAATATATAGTTATTGCGGATATGACACTAGTGAGCACGCCACATAAAGTTTCCCGTGGGAAAAACAAATAGATTCTTAAAGTAGTCCTGTTAATTTAAAGCGTTCTATTTTTGTAAGATAATAAAATCAAAATTGAATTCGCAGCTAGGCACGAAAGCCTGACTTGTTTGGACATCCATACGAACCTTTATCCCCTATTTCAACCCCTACAAGCCTTTTTTACGCGATAAATATATAAAAGACCATAATGTCATTTCCCAAGCTCTAGTCCGCCTCGGTACTGTATTTCATCAAAATCGGTTCGGTGTTTTAGGTGTGAAAGTGTAACAAATAAACTTACATTCACATTTATAATATTACTAGGGATATGGAAGTTATATAAAAATAGTTATGCTGCAAATCTTGTGGACAGATATTGATAAAATTGTCAGTTGGTTAGTCCAGCGAGTGATTTTGTCTAGTTAAGTATATTTCGTTGGTAATGTCTCTATTATCTTAAACCTTTAAACGAGAAATTTGTGTATATATAATCTGAATCTCGGAAACGGCTCCAACGATTTTAATAAAATTTCACTAAATTTCGTAGACAGGTGGTTTCGGGGGCGAGAAATCTATCTAGCTAGGTTTCAATTTAAAAAAATGTAGTTTTATCCGTGTTTTAATCAGAAACAGCTACAATTACATTCGAATACAAGGGTAAATTTCGCTACTATATAGAAGACTATAATAGCTCAGATGGGACATTGGGTGATCAGGAAAGCAGAAGACCCCGGTTCGAATCCAGATGTCCTATTAGTTTTTTTTTGTTCAATGTTTATACATTCTTAAAAATCCGTGTAAGGTTCGGTAGTCCAGATATTGATATAATTAAATTATCTAATTAGTCTGTTTTTGTTTCAAGTTGTCTACAGTAACAGCGTATATGGATTTATCTCTAGTATACGGCAACAGTGAGAGCCAGTTGCAACAAATCCGTGCGTTCCAAGGAGGTCGCCTGATCACAGTGCTGAGGAACGGTCGCGAATGGCCGCCGCAAGACCAGAATGTCACGCTGACTTGTGAATCCGCACAGTCGCCCAACGAACCCTGCTATCTGACAGGTTAGTTACTCGGCTAACGGCCGTTCCCAATATACTATCTACAGATAGAGATAAATAAGTAACGTCTACTGTCATTAATTAGATGTGAATAATCTGAAGCTGTCCCAATATACCCGATATGTTATTCTTATCGCCTTATATTGGGACGCGTGAATTGCAATTTCCATACAAAGTTCTATCGCTGGTAAGCGTCCCATACGTCGTCCCATTGACAGACAGCATGTACGGATAAGGTGAGTTACCGTCGAAAAGTTTATTGGGACAGAAAAGTCAACGATAGTTACGATTTTTATCTCAAGTAAGAGGTAGACTGAATAGTACGTAAGTCGTTTGTGGGGCGATGTATATGCTTTTACAACAAGATCCCAGAAAATGATCAAAACAAAAGTATTACGATATTCAAAAGAATTGTTAAAAAAACGTTTGTGTGGTGAAGGTTACCATAACATAAATGACTTTCTTAATGATACCACAGATTGGGAATGGAGCGACCGCCCCCAGGCTATTAAATAATTAGTTTAATTGTACAATACTACTTTGTAAATATATTTTTGTGATGAAAAAAAAAGTCCGCTGGGTTTGTTGCGCCCATTCTTCTCAGGTCTTAGGCATTCGTTTTGGAATGGGTGGTAGTTTTTGCCTTTCAATAAGTGATGTCACTTCCTATTTTGAATAAAAATATTTGAATTTGAATACGACATAGCATTTGTATGTAGTTGTCGAGTCCTATGAAACTATATAACAACGTATAAATTTTTTTGTATGGAAGGGGAGGGTAAATTAGTGTACGGAGGAGTCACAGGAGCATTGCCGGCCGTTTATAAAAGTGTGCGCGCTTTTATTGTAAGTACCCATGTCGTATCATCGCGGAAACACCGCACAAGGGGGCTCATATGTTATGGACCATGGTATTAAGAGGGCATTATGAAATTTTTTTATGGAAAAGGAGGACAAACGAGCGTACGGGTCACCAGGTGTTAAATGATAACCGCCGCCCACACTCTCTTGCAACACCAGAGGAATTACAGGAGCGTTGCTGGCCTTTAAGGAAGGTGTACGCGCTTTTTTTGATGTCGTATCGCCCGGAAAGGAAGCTCATTCCACATCTTTGTTGTACGTGGAATAAAAGCTCCTTGAAAACCGCACTGTGGAGGATCGCCACACATCCAGATAGTGGGGATGATTTCCCAACTTGTGGCGTATCGTGCTTGGGTGGAATTCGGCGGCAGGAATCAATTAAATATCTCTGTCACATATTGATGTGTGGTTTTAGAGATTATAGAGAGCTTCTCTCTCTATGGAGATTTGTGCGAGCGTACATGTTGGTAAGATTGCACGCTGTTTTCTGTACTGTATTTAAAGATCGTCATCATACAGGTGTAGGGTGTGGACCAACTATACTCGAAAACGTACTAAGCCCTCAGAGTGCAATATAATAACGTATTTCGAATATGACTTGGGTAACATTAAAATTGCAGCGATGCAGGTATTGAATTGCTTCAGAATTGCGAGCAAATTATTTTTATGTAACATTAAAGTCGATGAAATTCTAATTATATCTAGTATAATTGTAATTATTTTAACATTTATAAATAAATATAATTATTATTCAAAATGACCAAATATATAGTTTGAAAAATGTACATTATGAGTTGAAAATTGAATACGGTCGGTGTTTTTGAATGATGCAGTCCAGTTACAGGAAAATAAAAAAAAAAACATGTTTCATTTTATTTTTATTAACGTTGTAAGATATGACGTCACTTATATTTAGACTTACACTTACATGACACTTCTTTTTATTTTTAATTACCAAATCATAGTACAAATTGCTAGGTTAAAAGTTTGCCAAAACTAATGTTTTGCCTACCTATTAAGCGCCTAATAAATGTTTATATCAATTATGATTATTATGTGTAATATATATTCTTCATAATATAAAAATACTTTTAGAAATAATTAATTTCTATCACTACTAATATATTTATTAGAAATTGTCAATATAATTAAATTTTCATTATAAAAATACATCGATACATGTGTATGAATTGCAGGTTTTTGAAATTAATTATTAATTAACATTGAAAATGCTGTTATTTTTACTTTTACTTCAACGCATTCGATAACACATCTTAAGATTCATACGGGCAGAGAAATATTTATAAATTTTTCGATTCAATTATGAGTCCGGTGAAATGCGTTTAAAAATATTTAGGCATTTTGAATATTAGTACAGAAAAACTATTTCACAGATTATTTTAAAAACACACATAAATGTTAGCTACTAGAATTATTAAGGATAGAATATATTGACGTATGTTACTCAACCTTGTGTACTTTATACAAAGCCAAGCTCTCCTAAGCCAGAACATTATCCTGCCTTAGGTGATCCCCGAGTGAACCAGAATCCTCAGTTAACAATATTACAAGTAATCCTCCTTCGGGAACACAATCGCATAGCAGCTAAGCTCGCCGAAATGAATTCCTGGTGGAGCGATGAGACAATATTCCAGGAGGCGAGGCGAATCCATATAGCTGAAATACAACATATCAATTATTATGAGTATCTTCCTATCTTCCTTGGTAAGATAATACTTTTATAAACAGTTTTTTTATGATAATAAGGGACAAGACGAGCAGGACGTTCAGCTGATGGTAATTGATACTCCCAGCCCATAACAATGCAGTGTCGCTCAGGATTATTGAAAAACCCAAAAATTTTGAGCGTCACTACAATTGCGCTTATCACCCTGAGATTTAAGATGTTAAGTCTCATTTGCCCAGCAATTTCACTAGCTACGGCGCCCTTCAGATCGAAACACAGTAATGTTTACACATTACTGCTTCACGGCAGAAATAGGCGCCGTTGTGGTACCCATAATCTAGCCGGCATCCTGTACAAAAGAGCCTCCCACTGGATCACATCCTAATATATTCTACTGAATGTATTTATTATCAGCTCAATAGTATTTATAATTGGCTGTTAACATAATCTATCAAACGCTTGTGGCTTATTAAGGATTGGTCTCCGCTGCACTATATCTAGATACCGCACTACCTAAGAACAATAGCTTTTTACTACTATTTACAATAGATTTGATGCTTGTATGCTTGGCATCTTGACACTCAATGGCATCATTAAAATTTTGTAACATACGCTTCGTGTTATTTTACATTGATATTAATAAAATACAAAATAATTACTGATGATATGTGATCCCAGTGTCTTTCTTATTTTTTGTAGTATTATTTTTACAAAATTTTATTACGCAACTCAGCATTTTAGCTTCAATTATTAGCAAAGTTTAACAGAACATGTGGCTCGTCAACATCACACATTGTTCAAGTCTGGCTCGAGTACGCCCACATGGGCGTAGTATTAATTGCCGCACTTTGCGACTACGCTTGCCAACCAATCCTTAATCTAAGGCATGCAGCTTGTTTTTCTGTGATTGAAAAAATATTTGTAGTTAAGAATAGTTATAGCTGCCTCTATTTTTCTTTTATATTTTCTTTTTTTAAGTCAAGTAATATATCTTTGCACCATCACACGTATAATCAATATACAGCCACATCATTCACATTATCTTTGCACGCAAGAAGTTATATTTCTTTGGCCTATCCAAGCAAAAATCATTAAAATTATTTTATTCCTCGTTCTATTCTACGTTTGTAGAAAGTACAATATTGTAAAAATCTTGCAACGACGGCGTTGACAATTAATTGTTAATTAACGAATACGGCTGTACGGGCTTTTTTTTTTAAACCATTTGCCTACCCTAATATTGGACGAAGAAACCAGAAAAAATATCGTATGTCGTAAACGTCAGAAAATTTTAGGAACCAACATCACCGTGTTACTTTTGTGTTACAATGATGCGCGCGCATCTAAAAATTTCATTTACATCATTTTTTCATAACGTGCCTAAAGATGTATAACTTTTAAATTATGCAAAGATAAAGCTTTATTCATCATAATATATTTTGTATGTTTAACAGGAGTTGAGAACATGGTGAAGAACAGGTTGATATACCCTGGCGCACAAGGTTACATTACTGACTACAATCCTGAGGTGGATCCGTCCGTTTTGGATGAACACGCCACAGCCGCATTCAGACACTTTCACACTCTTATACGTGGTTTCTTAGAGTAAGCACTAATTTGACCAAAATACAAACCTTTGGAAAGCATATTATTTCAGAAATTACTATTATTTACCTACATTATAATATCTTGAGCGAAATTTGATACATATATTCTATTGATTATAAGTAATTTCGGTGTGCGTGTTGTAACTAAGATAATATTATTATAATAAAGATGGTTTCAATGCTGAATGTAAGGCTAAAGCTTAATATTTTTCAAAATCAATGCCCTGTTTTTATACGTCATAGTTTCAAGTCATTGGATTTCTTATTACTCTCACAAAAAAAAAATTGCGTGTATACAAAGTACACATGTCAGAATTGAAACCTGCATTGTGCATGAACCTCTAAACTACATATGAAGTCCTGGTACATGTTGCTAGGATGACACATGATTTCAACCGCTATGAAAAAGATTACTAACACCGCTACCATATTTATGTCCTGGTGTCTATGCAGTTATAAGTCGTGCGTATGACATAAGAATATATTAAGGTATACCTACTCGCGTCATACATAAAAATAAAATAGTATGCATATTTCTGTCTCATTCTTTGCCGGCTTCATCCTACATATTTTTGTATTTGTGTCTCTTACCTGTCGTTTTTTCCGTTGCATCCGGTTTGCAATCACAACGATTCTAAAGAAGTTTTACTTCAATAGTAACGATTTCATATAAGACCTTCACAATTTACAAGTATAGTCCTCGTCTCCTCAAAATGACGTTTCTCTTTTGCGAATGTCCTTAAAGTAACATGAATTATTAATGTGAAAATTATCATTTTTATGTACAGTTTAATAACAGAAGATCGAACTGTCGCTGGTTTTGCCCGAATGAGCGATTGGTTCAACCGGCCTTTGTTAATTGAAGTTGATAATATTTTTGACAAGTTGACTAGAGGATTGACCACCCAGGCGCAGGGATTCAGTGACCAATTCTGGGATAGTGAAATAACACAATTCCTCTTCAGGTAAGTACTAATATACTTCATTATTTTACAAGTTTATATACAATTCACGGAGGTAGAATCCACGGTCTTAGAGAATGGGATGCAACGTTTTGGAACTGAAGCGATCTTCATGTGTTTTTCTTGTCTTTATGTTACCAGTGGTTGTAAACAGGATGCCAGCTAGATTATTAGGTACCACAACGGCGCCTATTTTGTGTTTCAATCTGAAGGGCGCCGTAGCTAGTGAAATTACTGGGCAAATGATATTTAACATCTGATGTGTCAAGGTGTCGAGCGCAATTATATTGCCACTCAGAATTTTTGGGTTTTTTCAAGAATCATAAGCGGCACTGCATTGTAATGGGCAAGGTGTATCAATTACCATCAGCTCAACGTCATGCTCGTCTCGTCCCTTAATTTCATTAAAAAAATACAATAAACCGAGGTAGAAGCCATGCTCGTATAGAATGGTATGCGACCTTTTGGAACTGAAGCGGTCCGTGGACGCTCATCATATTATAATATTATAGTCTTCATAATCGTCGTCTGTATGTTACCTGCTGTTGTTCTTTGCTATTTGTGTACTAGAATAAAGATTAGAATGTAAAAAGTGTACTTGAGATAAATAGTCACCAACTACAAAATATTGTAGAGAAAATAATTTTTATAAATAATAATAATCGATCATGAGTGAGTGCCACGTACCCAAGCATCTCAAAGTTGCCGTAATAAAAAAGCTATTGCTCTTACGTAGTGTGGTATCTAGTATGAGCGCAGCGGAAACCAATCCTTAATCTAAGACTATTTCATTTTATAACTGTCTTAAATCTTAGGTATATTGATTTAATTAAAATTTCTATAAAATTCCTTTCCTTTACCGAAAGCGGCAGTTTAATGGACAGTGTATTTTTTTTCTTTAATTAAATTTGTTTCACGTATTTGAACAATTAAATGTGAGAATCTATTATTACGTTTACCACCACACCTATTTCAGTTGAAATATGCAGTGCACTTGTGTTTTACCAGTGGGAGGCTCCTTTGCACCGGATGCCGGCTAGATTATGGGTACCACCACGGCGCCTATTTCTGCCGTGAAGAAGTAATGCATTACTGTGTTTCGGTCTGAAGGGCGCCGTAGCTAGTGCAATTACTGGGCAAATGAGACTTGACTTCTTATGTTTCAAGGTGTGATACCGCTCAGAATTTTTGGTTTTTTCAATAATCTGGAGCGGCATTGCATTGTAATGTGCGTATCAGTTACAATCAGCTGAAGGTTCTGCTCGTCTCGTCCCTTATTTTCATTAATAAAATTTGTGCTGATTGGATGTGATTTGATAATTGTAGCTGTCCATCTGGTCTTATGTTGTCTTGCACTGCGTTACGACTCCGAGCATGTCGATACTGTTATCAATCAATCATACAATCACGTCAGTCTCTTGGGTAGGCAGATATTACGGCCTTCCATTTGCCGCGGGCCTAAAGTACTTGTGTGGGTTCTACACTAACACAAAACTTTTCATAAGTGCTCTGATATTTGGTTCTCTTCACCTGGCCCATTTTTTTATACCGACAAGATCGTGGAATGTACTCCTAAAATGTACAAAACAAATGTGTTACGAAATTTAAAAGAATTGTTAAAAAGCGTTTGTGTGGTAACGGTATTTAAACGATTTTCTTAATGTTACACATAGACTGGAAATGAAGCGGACACCCTCAGGCTCTTTAATTATAAATGTTTGTTGTACGATATTACATTGTAATCCATATTTTTATTAAAAAAAATCCCGCTGAGTTTCTTGCGCCCGTTCTTCTCATGTTCGAGGCAGTCTGTTTTTAATGGGTGGTAGTTTTTGACGTTCAATAAGTGATTTTGAATCCTATTTCGAATAAAAATATTTGAATTTGAAAAAATCTTCCAGAGTTTTCTTGTCTGAGAACTGTCTTCAACGTTCAATCAAAATTTGGGATCCGTGGTGTTTCCGGGTCAAACGGCAACCTTTAATAAACTTCAACCACGTAAATAGGCTGACAATGCTCATGTGATTTTTTTGGTGGTTCAGGAGTATGACTTGGTAACCTATAGTTTCATATCACCTCTTCTATAAACAAAACATTTTTCAATTTGTTTCAGACGTAACAATACATTTGGTGGTGATCTTCGAGCGACAGACATACAACGTGGGCGGGATCATGGTCTTGGAAGCTATGTTGCCACAAGAGCAGCCTGTGGGTTACCCGTGCCGAAAACATTCTACGAAATGACGGACTTTATAGCTAAAGAGGTAGATATCACTCTCCTAGCCTAAATAAGGCCTTTGAACTTTGGTAGCGATCGCTTCAACAGAATATTTATTTTGGTTTTTGATCATGTTCCAAAATTTAACGATAAGTTTCCACATTAGTACGACTACTGAGAAAAAGATAAAATCATAAAAAAATACTCCTTTTTTAAGAAAATATATTTTTTAAAAAATCCTCAAAGTTCAATCCTATAAATGATTTTATGGCGATTGGACTATTCATAACCACAAGTTAGCATATGTCACTGTTATTTTTTACATAACCAACCTTAGAAACCTAATTTTTCATACAATAATTAGTAAATTAGTTCTGTTATTTTAATGAAACCAAATGATGATTTCATTGCACTGCATACATAATAAAAAATCTGTGTCTCTTGCACGCCGACGACGGTTAAACTTATAAGCATAAAGCAGATTAACTTTGTTCTTACTAATATTTCGCAATGAAAGTGTTTTAGGGTCATTTTAACATATTTTCTCCTTTGCGTGTACGTTTCATTTGATTTGTTTTATTATTTCACTGTATTGTTTTTGTTCTTCAATAGTTACCCTTTAAACCTAGTTATGATTTTAAATTGTCTTTAATCGTTTATCTTTAAGGCGACGCGACGTCACCAAATGGCCCAACAGAAGACCAGCGCTGGTGTTCAAACCAGCAAACATCTGAGTTGGGTCCACTTTGTGAGACGTAGAAAATAATATTCCTCAATTTTGTTTACGATAAATTTTTAAGTTTTAATTTTTAAGCCTTTTGTGTTTCTATTCTTTCTCACCAGTAGGAGGTTTCTAAGCACAGGATGCCGGCTAGATTATGGGTACCACAACGGCGCCTATTTCTGCCGTGAAACAATAATGTGTAAGCATTATTGTATTTCGGACGAGCGTAATTGTAGTACCACTCAGAATGTTTGGGTTTTTCAAGAATCCTGAGCGGCACTGCATTGTAATGGGCAGGGCGTATCAATTACCATCAGCTGAACGTGCTGTTCGTCTCGTCCCTAATTGTCATGAAAAAAAATAAGATGTACTGTACTATATCGCCACGAATAAACATTTTTCTTTCTTTCTTACTTTCTTGACCATTTTGTTTACGTTATAGATGAAGTTTCACAAAATTTCGTATTCGTAACAGATATGATTATTTTAAGTTCACTTTGCTTCACAGAACGTCGATCTCCTCGCAACTTTATACGAACATGTTGAAGACGTTGATCTCGTTGTTGGCGGTTCCTTAGAAGTGAATGTGATCGGGGCTCAAGCTGGACCCACATTCCTTTGTATTCTGACCGAGCAGTTCTATAGAACCAGAGTTGGGGATAGATACTTTTATGAGACTGGTGATCCAGATATAGCTTTCACTCCAAGTAAGTTATCTTTTTTAGGACACATACAACAACTGTGTTGGCAGTTAAATAAATATTTTTTATTCACTCATCATATTTTTACGTTTAGTTAAAATAAAAATTTTGTTTGGATAAGGCTTTTGCTTAGCGAGATTATAAATGTGATGCTAGTTTTAAAATACGTGCTTAAAGTTTTAATGGAAATGGTAAATAAATAAATAGTAAATTGTATTATAATAATTATCTTTTTTCAATTTTGCTAGACCAGGTCTAATAGCACAACTGTTTTTCGTAGGCGTTATTTTTATCAATCTTTAGAAATAAAAAGATATATTTCTATTCTTTCGAATTCGGTTACAGAAAATATCTGCCACAGCTTTTCTCAGAGAATATTCAAATTACTCTTCAACTTAAACTTATATTTTTTTTGTGACTTAGGTCAGCTGCAGTCAATCCGACATGGTGCGTCGATGGCTCGGATTTTATGTGATAATGCCGATAACATACGCTATATGCAGCCTAGAGCCTTTGAACTTATTTCTACTGGGTAAGAATAAAGTAATATTTATACTAAAATATTAAAAGGTGTGTAATGACTAACTAATTCAATTCAAATTCAAAAATTTTTGTTCAAAATAGGATGTGAAATCAGTTATTGAAAGTCAAAAAACTACCACCCATTCCAAAATGAATGCCTCAGGCCTGAGAAGAATGGGCGCAACAAACTCAGCGGGCTTTTTTTTTTCATCAAAAATATGTTTTACAATTAAAGTAACATTTACAAAGTATCAAAGTAACATTGTACAGTTAAAATTATTATTTAATATCCTGAGGGCGGTCGCTCCATTCCCAATCTGTGGTATCATTAAGAAAGTCATTTATGTTATACAGTGAAACTTGGTTAAGTGGGACTTGGATAAGTGAGAAACCTCCATAACTGGATATCATGCTGAGGTCCCAACACTTTGGCACTGAATTACCTCTGTTAGTGGGACGAGGTAAACCTCTATATCTGGGATTTGTTCTTTCGATTTATCATCATAGATAACATTGTTTGTTTACTCATTCTTATTCTACCCACAAATTCCACACGTAATTCCAAGTACGTAAGTACAAATTTTGAGCTTCAATTACCTTCAGTTTTAGTTTCGCTTTACTATCATACAGATGTTTATTTGAAAAATGTCAAAACGAAAGCTACAATCGTTATCATTACGTGAAAAACTGAAGTTAATATCCGTTTATGAAAGTGGGAAGACACGCGAAGAAGTTTGTGCCGAATTTAATGTGCCAAAATCTACTCTTTGTAGAATAATTCAGAGTAAACATAAAATTGAATCACAATGTTCTGAAGGACAAGGAAAACTAAAACGTGTACGTTTATCAGAATATCCTGAACTTGAACAGTGTTTGCTAACATGGGTTAAGCAACTTCGTAACAAAAACGTTCCGGTATGTCGTATGACGGTTTAATAGTTTCAGGAGAACTTAATGAAAGCGACATTGATCATGCCTTCTCGTCTTCTTCATTGGAAAATGAAGAAGAAGACGATGAAATAACTATGAAATAACGATGAAAATGAAGTAACCTTTACCACATAAACGTTTTTTAATAATTCTTTTGAAAAACATAATATTTTTGCTTTGAACATTTTCTGGGATCCTGTTGTAAAAGCATATACATTGCCCCACAAAAGACTTGCTAACTCGACTTAGTCGAGTAGTTGGCATTGTAAGCTTATGTCTGTTCCTGTGAAGGAGAATGAGGTGCCATGACATACTTTAATGTTAGTCATTACACTCAAGGGAATATTATGATCTAGCAATCATAAGAGATGAGAGTCTTTCTATGTGTGTCTCGTGATTTACTATTGTGAAACTTGTCAACCAAGAAAAAATGTTAAAATGCCTGCTTTTGAAAAAGTAATCTTATGTCAGATAGAACGGCAATCTTCTTTAGTGGAAACTCAAGCTTACCTGTCATAATTTGACGTGTTTGATTTTCTAGGTACAGGATGACTTTTTTATGTATTTATCACGGACTAATAAAAAAGTAAGGACTCCGTGTCACCTAACATAACAGTGTAGTTAGGTGACGTAGTAAGCCGATTAACGTGTAAATACATAGCCCCACGCACACACTTACACTACTACAGGCCGATAGGCGGCCATAATGAGAATTGTCATTGTCTGTAACAAATCAGTTTGCGTCTCAATAAAATATTTTTTAATGCCGTCGTGTATTGTGAAAAAGTGTAAAAACGATACTATATAAGTATTTGTGGCCATATATGATTATGTAAGGGTAAAAAATTGTGTAACTAGTATCTCCCGTAACTGAACATACACTAGCATAAGGTGCTTCACTTGCTAATATCACGGCGCGGAGTCCTTCTTTTTTTACTCGTCCGTGGTATTTATTATATAAATTTTTTATTGAATCTATTGTTTTCAGGCAATATGATACAAATAATTAATAAAGACCATTTGTTTGGTTGCGAATTTAATTCTATGATATAAATGAGCTAAATTCATGACAAATTGTTGTATTCGAAACAAAGTCCTATCCGTGTATTATCAGAATACTAATGTAATATGTATGAACGTTCGTATGACAACAATAACGAATCAATCACTCAATGACAAATGTATTCATTTTTCACAGGAATAGGCCCGTACTTTGTGAGCAACTGCCCGCTATCGATTTGAATTTATGGCAAGACCACGGAGGAGCATATGTTTGATGTTTTTAACTGTCATAGTCCGGAGTCAACAGCACGCATTCAAGGGGATTGAACATCACAATGGAATATTGTAAAACTAATTTTCTTGAACGAAATAGCGTTAGTAAAACTGTCGAGAATTATAATTAACTAGCAGGCCCGACACACGTTGTTCTTACATAATCGTACATAATAAATAAAATACCTTTTTTATGAATTTGTCAATAATATTTCATAACACCAAGAATTAATTCGTAAAATATGCGTATATAAGTGGTTATAATGAAATTGTTTCTCAGCAGAACTGTCAAACCGTGCGTCAATAAATTCTCTCATAGAAAATATGGCCATACAAAACAAAATATTGGATATAAAAATTATTACGGGTCCCAAATCGAAATAAATACTATCCTATCTCTCAAGTTGGACTAAACTGCACTCCATGGAGTAATCCCCATTAAAATCCGTTCATTAGTTTAGGAGTCCATCGCGGACAAACAACGTGTCACGTAATTTGTATATATTAAGATTAAAACCGTATTGTCTTACAAATAAACTTGGTATTAAGTTATACCTGATAATAAACCAAGAATATGCAAAATTTTCACTATATGCTGACAACACTGTCAATACAATGATAGTTCTGAAGTTTTCCGAATGTCAGGCAGCCTTGCAAATAAACGCGGGAAACGTTATACGACCGAATAAACCAATCATAAACAAAATGTCGATTGTTGGTTTATTCTCAGGTACTTATAATTTTATACCAAGTTTATTTTTAAGGCCGATATACATTGTTAGTAAAAAAAAAATTATAAGAAGAGTAAAACTCTGGTCTGACATTAGTTCTTTATGTTTCGTGATCTTTGACCCGAGCTTGCATTGCCAACGCTGAAACCAACACGCGTGTCCAATAGCTCGCACCTACATAAATGATGTTGCAGATGAATGTGGGCGGCGGTGATCACCTGTCTTTAGGTGACGCTTGTCCTCCATTTCTATAAAAAGTATTATCTTGGATGGGTGTGGTTATAATAGTATCTATCCAACTGCGGTATTTCAAAATGCGTGTAGTAGAGATTTATAAGAAAAATATTGCCATCAGCCTCGAAGTGCTATTTTAAGTAAATTAAAGTCTTTTAAATTTTATTACTATTTATAAAGGAATGGTTAAATTGTTTATTAACAGATAGTTGGAGATAGGATAAAATACAACAATATTTTATATATTATAATACTACCCATTACTATGTTATACCTACTCTTATGTTATTATAGTTTAGTATATAAGAATAATAAATTCTATTTATTTCCTATCTACTCTTAAGGCTATCCCAAGAAATCGCCAAAATAGCGAAAAATTTAAACCATGTTTCAACGCTTCATATGAAGCTTATATTCTGACAACTAATGATCGGGTATCCCCGACATACAGTTCGGATTCAGAACCGCTCACTCGTGTCCCCAGCAGGCTCACCGACTCACCGAGTACATTCTCGTACGGCGTCAACTTCACGCTACCACGGCAGCCGTGTTTTTCGATGTCGCGAAGGCATTCGACAAGGTATGGCACAACGGCTTAGTATTCAAGCTGTATCAACTGGGAGTGCCAAACAGGCTCGTGCGCATCATACGAGCCTACCTTACTGATCGCTCCTTCCGATAGCGAGTAGAGGGCACCCTATCCTCACCCAGACCCATCAGGTCTGGCGTGCCACAGGGTTCAGTCCTCTCTCCCACTCTTTTCTCGCTGTTCACTGGAGCGACATTCCCAAGTTTCCGAGTGTCCAGCTCGCTCAGTACGCTGACGATACGGCACTCTACTTTGGCTCCGAACTATTGAACCGCTCAACCTTGAGCAGGAACATTAAAGTACTTCAAGCCGCCGTCGATGAACTAGGCACCTGGTTCAGAAAATGGCGGATTGAAGTGAACCCCACCAAGAGTGCAGCGGTACTCTTCGGTAACGCGAATAGCATCCGCGCTAAGAAACGACCGACCGACGTCATTAAATTGTATGAAACACCCATACCGTGGGTGAAGGATTACAAATACTTAGGAGTCACGTTCAACAGCAATATGAACTTCAAGAAACATATTGATACGGTATGCAATAGAGCCCGATTTGTCCTCAGTCGCCTTTATCCACTTGTGTGTGGGCGAAGCAAACTTCCGCTCAAACACAAAGTGACGCTGTAAAAAACCATCGTACGGCCCATACTGTCATACGCAAGCGTCGTTTTCGCGCACACCCGACCGAGCTACTTACGTCGTTTGCAAGTAGTTCAAAATAAATTCACGCGCATGGCAACCGGAGCCCCGTGGTTCATCCGAAACGTTGACCTTCACCGCGACCTAGAGCTTACGACGATAGCTCAACACTTTAAAGAGATCTCGCGACGCTTCTTTGACGAGGCGCCTAACCATCCCAACATCTTGGTTAGGAAGGCATGCGGGTACAACCCCCTTCACCATAGTCTCAACCCAATAAGACGTCCCAGACACGTAACGGTAGACCCGGATGACGACATCACCATCGCGAACGCGACACCCACACAAACACCGACACAGACACGCACACACCGCCTTCGCAGGCGTAGGTGCGGTCAACCACCGCAAACCACTGGCACTCGTCACTCTGACGATGGCCAGCGGCCCGCACCCTAGATACACCACACATTGTTTTGATACCCGACGAGACGTTAGTCCTCGTCCTGTAATCGTTTCACTACACCCACTAACACACGGACTGACTGACGGACTGACATACACCACTTACACAACCACAAACACACTCCACAAACAGACACAAACATACATGCACACTAACATTTACACTACTTACACACATACAAACATACATACATACAATCATAAACACATACACACACACTTACATACATTACATTAAACATCACCACACTCGCCAGCGAGTGTGTTCCTCTCATCTTTTCATCTTCATTTTCATTTTCATTCTCTCTCCTTCCCACAAGCACACAGCCGGCCTGAGGTTCGAGTCTCCTTAGGAGACGCCCCGCGACTGTTGTTGCGTAGTCTTTGCGGCCTCCACGGCCCACGTCCTACTTCGCTGTGAAAGCCAGGGCTGCTAACAGCACAGAGGAGGTTTTAGTCGGTATGGGGCGTCTGCTTACGCGGACACTCGAGTCCGACATATTACGCCCCGTTCCGGGGCGTAAATACGTAACAGTATTTCCTCCTCTCAAAAAAAAAAGAACGGAATTTACGAAATTCTACCCGCAAGAGTTTTTTTTTATTATAAAGAGAACAACGTCTGTCGGGGTAGCTAGTTATAAATAAAAGTATTTTGGCACATCCCAATAAATACAATTTATTAGAGAATAACTAAATGTATAGACGTAAGGAAATAAAGCTCTAAATAAATAAAATAAATAAATAAAAATCCTACGATTGGCGATTAGCAACTATTCTTTGATATTCCCTGTATTGCTTAAGGTGTTGGAAATGCATAGGCTGTGATTATACCAACCAATGCAACCTTCAAGCTATTTTACTTTCATCATCATCATCATCAGCCGGAAAACGTCCACGGCTGGACAAACACCTCCCCCAAAGATTTCCACGACGATCGGTCCTGCGCTGCACTCGTCCAACGTATTCCACCATACGAGGACTTTACTGCCCCAACGGCCATCCGTCCGTCGAACTATGTGCCCTGCCCACTGCCACTTCAGTTTCGCAATAATACAATTTTACCTTCATATTTGATAACTATTTATGCATTAGCTCTGTTATTGAAAAGGCTATGCGAGACACTGAGAAGGTACCTTTACCGTTTTTTTTTTAATTTTTTTTATGGAGGACAAACGAGCGTACGGGTCACCTGTTGTTAAGTGATCACCGCCGCCCACAATCTCTTGCAACACCAGAGGAATCACATAAGCGTTGCCGGCCTTTAAGGAAAATGTGCGCGCTTTCTTTTGAAGGTACCCATGTCATATCGTCCCGGAAACACCGCACAAGGAAGCTCATTCCACAGCTTTGTAACACGTGGAAGAAAGCTCCTTGAAAACCGCACTGTGGAGCTCCACACATCCAGATGGTGAGGATGATATCCTAACTTGTGGCGTGTCGTGCGAAGGTGGAATTCGGCGGCAGGAAACAGGTTAAACAGCTCTTCGGAACACTCCCCGTGATAAATGCGGTAGAAGACACACAATGAAGTTACGTCTCTACGCAACGCCAAGTAGTATATATATAGGAGCTAGTATGGCTTATCATTATAATATGGGAGTGCCAACTATCTATACAAAGATCATCGTTCATTGCATGTTCAACTATATTCAAACGACAAAATGTTCGTGTATACATTTAATTCCCAATGGTATGGAGTATTACTTTATGACAGTTATCTATATATTATTGCCATCCAACATTTTAATAAATTCGATGTTTAACTACCTTTTAGTATAATTAAATATTGTTTAAATGGCACAGTAAAACATACGTTGTATATATTTAAATGCCACCATTAATCAAAAAAAACTCAAGTAGTTTCAAATATTATTATGTAATGAAAATAAAATATGTTACTGATAATAATTACCACAAGTATTCGATGTTTTCTGATGTTATTATTGAATATATTTTTTTTAAACTAGAGGGGGGAATACCTGATAGGGAGTAATAACCACCCCAATGGACAACTAAAATACCAGAGGACAAGAGAAGCGATGTCGGCCATTGAAATGAGAGTATGTGCTAAGCTTGAAGGTTCCTAATCTCCTAGTCCCTCGTATCAATTCCAGGAATACTGTTGTAGTCTTAGTCCCCTTCCAAAGTGGCTACGCAAAGATTTTCTTGTGCTGTTGTACTATTGAATGACACGCATCAAAGGTTTTCATTGATCTATTTTTAATCATTTAAACGGGTCTTACCATTTTGAGTAAGGGAGCCGGATTGGTTGCTCCGCCGTCGCGAATGTCACCTCTTGCTATATGACGAGCCATCTTGAAAATGTCTGTGACTCACTGCAACAAGCATTCAATTTATAACATAAAAATAATATATATATCTAATATATAAAATTCTCGTGTCACGGTGTACTTAATTGAACTCCTCCGAAACAACTCGACCGATTTTCGTGAATCTTAGCGTGCATATCGGCTAGGGTGGAGAATCGGACAACATCTATTTTTCATCACCCTACATGCTATGGGTGGTCCACCCCAAAATTGTTATTTGAACTTTTTTAACATTGTTTTTTAAATTTATTTAACTATGATTCAACATTAAAAGATACACACAACTTCAAATTTTCACCCATCTACAATCAACACTGACATTTGTATCGCGATTTTAATATTATTCTAATCCTTCCCCAGGCACGCAATGGAGTTGCAATATGGCAATCGAATATTATGATTATTGTAGTACGATAACTATTATGTATGATATATTTAGTAGGTCTGAGAATCGGTTCTCATCTATTTTTATACCCTAAAAATTTTATTTATTGAATTTTTTTATTACTTTATATGGCAATACAACGTTTGCTGGATCAGCTAGTATATTACATAATGTTGTTTATTTATTAACATCATTTCGTACTTCTTAAGAATTAATAAGAAACCACTCTTCTCTGTAAGCTATATAATCTTGTTTTAAAACTATAAATAAACCATTCGTTCTGATATTTATTTATTTGCAGGTAAATTAAAATCTGTACTGAACTTCCCAAATATTGTCTCACAGCACAAGTAAACAAATATAACTTTATTTTTTTTAAATAGTTCTTTAATCGATGACCTATTTAGCCCAGTGATTAGTGACCCTGCCTACTGGGCTAGAGTTCCCGGGTTCGAAGCCCGGTGGGTGCAAACATATATAATACTAGCTGACCTAGCAAACGTTGTATTGCCGATATTAAAATCGCGATACAAAAGTAACTGTTGATCGTAGATGGGTGAAAATTTTAAGTTGTATGTATTTTTTAATGTTGACTGCATAATCAAATAAATTAAAAAATAAAATTCGTGTGGACCACCCTTAACATTTAGGAGGATGAAAAATAAATGTTGTCCGATTCTTAGACCTACCCAATACCCAAAATTTCATGAGAATCGGTCAAGCCGTTTCGGAGGAGTTCAATGTTTAATACCATGACACGAAAATTTATATATTAGATGATGAATATGGATGTTTGTTTCCGAGTCATGGATGTATATATGTATTTATGTATATTAAGTAAGTATATTGTATTAAATATATTTGTCTTGTACCCATAGTAAAGGCTATGCCTAGTTTAGGCCAAGATAATTTGTATAAAAGTGTGTCAAAATTTATAATATGTATAATAATATACAAAAATAAATAAAAACTTAAATAATTAGAATATATAAAAGTTACTATGAGCGTTGGAAGGTGACCACACAGAAGAAAATCATAGAAAAAGTAAATAAATTGAAAAGATTTTCTTCTGTGCAGTCACCTTCCAACGATCATAGTATCTGTTATATATTCTAATTATTTAAGTTTTTGAACTATACTATACTAATTTATATTTATAATGAAAATTACAATAAAAACGAATGAACACTTAAAAATAAAATTTTATTTCAAAATTTCAAAAAATTCAACAACAGATATTAACTTTGTAACCCCTTTCTCCTTTGTCAATTTGCGATGCTAGCTTTCAAAAAAATATTAATTTGTATTTATATTACTTTTATTAAATCAATTCATTTGAACCCATGTCACGGTGGACATTTTAAATATTATCTGTAATATTAACCCTAACGAGCCAACTTTGATCATATGACCCATGATATGGTGATAAATATAACCGGATTACAATATTAAATGCAAACTTAAAATTTTGTATCTGCAATGTTGACCAATAAAGAGATCCTATATGAATAGCTTCATCCAAATTATGCTTTAAAATAATTTTTAGTTATCCCAGGATAGTTATCTACAGGATCTACTTTACAGTTGATGAAGCCACGACCTGAGAGTTGAACAAAGCATACAAGATTTTATGATGAGACATTATTCGAACGTCGTGGGTTCGAGTGCCGCATCGTTCATAAAATTTTGTTTTCAAATTATATTTGTGTATTATTCCTAGAAGTGAGGGTTATCACTTTAAAAACATAACAAATTGTTTTAAAATATTATGTTATTTCTCTCAAAACATTTTTACTTTGTAATAACTAACATTCTTGATAAATATAATGTTAAACTGTTAGTAAGGCTTAAAGGCCATAAACACTGTATATAGTTCAGGGACAGGCCGGTCAATATGAATCGCTAATATTATTAAATACCTATGTGACCGATGGACTTTGAGAGTCTGTCAGACTGTGATTGATACTGCCGGTCATAATGACCACCGCGACAGTTAACGTGTTATGCAGATATAATAATAATATCCGGACGACGGAGCCTTGCTCGGATTTTTAAGAATGTACAAAACTTGAACAAAAAAACTAATAGGACATCTTGATTCGAGCCGGGGACCTCTGCTTTCCGGATCACCCAATGTCCCATTTGAGCTATTATAGTATTGTATATGGTGACGAAATTTACCTTTGTATTCTAATTTTATTGTAGATGTTTCTGATTAAAACACGGATAAAACTACATTTTTTAAATTGAAACCAGGCTAGATCGATTTATCACCCCCGAATCCCCTGTATACTTAAAGATGAAAAAGAAAAGGCCGGCAACGCTCCTGTGATTCCTCTGGTGTTGCAAGAGATTGTGGGCGGCGGTGATCACTTAACAACAGGTGACCCGTACGCTCGTTTGTCAAAAAAAAAAAGTAACATTTATACACCTAATCAAGGTTTAACATTTAAATCATATCATAGAGCTATTATATATTTATATAATGCTTTTGTTATGTCAAAATTAAATATGTTACTTAATGAAAGTGGTAAATTACCAAACATTCGAAAATATAAGATATATCAATCAGTTCAATCTGGTCAACTACTTACACTTACGGATGTCAAAAGCTTTACAGAAAAGGTAAAGTTTTTATAAGAAGAAGTAGCAAGAAACTCACTCTTTGAAAGCAATATTTACAGCTTCATCATTTTACAGATTATTTATATAACCTATGTGAAGCGATACAACAGAAATACTGGAACGATATGACTTACACGAGTCCGATAAATAAAATGTAAATTAATTTACAAAACCACAAGAGTTTAAATAAAATACTTTTTAAAGGATTAATACCCGTGAAAAATTGTTACTGTACTTTTACACTAGGTTCTTGCGTAAAAGTTATATATTATTTACTATTATTTTATTTAACTCGACGTTTCGTGATATTTGCAGGGCACGTTTTCAGGGATCTGCGATAGACAGGAGTTGTTACCGTTTGTTGTATGATAAGACTTATTGAGATAATACGTACATCAATCCAAATACACTGTACATAAATAGAGGTATTATAAAAATATACATATATTTAAGTAGACCATAAATAATATATTAATTTTAAAATTAACAACTTGAAGCAGAGTTCTCGTAGGCATGATCATCCAGCTAATGATCAACTAGCTAAAAGATTCTAATTTTATGATTAAAGGTTGTATTACATTATTGACAATATATACACGTAGGTCACACTAAAAGTTTTGCGTAACATAAAAAATCAACATGTTATAACCAAAATATTATGTTTATTGCTTTTCATAATACTCTCCTTTACATTTTAAACATTTTTTCATGCGATCGAACCATTTTTTTAAACAGGAGGTTAACAGATCTGAAGGCTTGTTTTCTACGTGCTGATTGAACCCTATCACTGCCTCTTCGGAATTGGTAAAAGTGAAACCTCTCATCCAATCTTTGATTTTGGAAAATCAGAAATCACAGGGTACTTGGTCGGGTCTATGCAGGATGGGTGACGATTTGTACTTTTTCGGAGGCTAAAAATAAGACTTAGTTTTAGTTTTGTTGGCTGTGTGTGAAGAAGCGTTGTTACGATGTAGGAGAACGCGGCTTTGTGATCGTCTTTCGCGAACTTTTTTTAACACCTTGGGTAAAGAAATCGTAGAATACCACTCGGCATTTACACTCTGTTGATCTTTAAGTGGGACCTGTAGCTGAGAAAAATAATGCGATCATTTTTTTACCAAGTGTCTCGCCTGCCTCACTTTTGTTGGCCGGTTATCATTTTCAAACACCCATTCACAAGAGTTGCTGTTTTTTTTTTCAGGTTCAAAACAATAAATCCACGTTTCGTCTCCTGTGACAATGTCATAAACAACATTAGAATGTCCGCGGTCTTACTTCATTTTCATCTGTGAGCACCATTCCACGCGAGCCCGCTTTTGCTCCGCTGTGAGTTCATGAAAATGAAAAACTGAAAAAACTAAACTCACTCCAACGACAACAACGTTTCTGAACTTTCAATTCTTCGTGTAAAATTTTCTGAATTTGGCTCATACCAATACCCATTGTTTTCGTTGACGGAAGTTGAAGGGAATTCAGGAAATTCGTCATGTAAAGAAACCCGACCTCTCTCAAATTCAGCAATCGCCTCACGGTGCTCAAGCAAGGTGCATCTCTCCCAAAAGCATTTTCGACTTAATTCCATTTTCGTTGCGTACGTAGAACTTTGATGTGTGATAAAAAACAATTGACAAATGATTTCCCGCCAATTGTTTTCTTTTTTCCTAAGAAGGTTGCAACGTTTCAAAAAATATAACATTCGAAATTCAAATAGTTCCGATTAGCTAGAAGTGCAAAACTTTTAGTGTGCCCCATGTATAATATAAAATAATAATAAAATATATATATATATATAAAATAAGAGAGGATCTATATATATATAATATATACAAAGGTCCTCCCTTATTTTACTCGTATTCAAAACTCAAACAACTGTCAACTAGTTTCCTGGCAAATTAGATTTCTGACGATTTGTGTTGCAACGAGCACCAAGTAAACATTCAAGATAGTTAATCGATGTTGCTGACTGTAGACACTACTGCTGGTGATAGGATAAGTGAAGTTCATTAAGGAGAGCAAGTTAAAACAATTTATCAAAGAGCAGTGTTTCCGGAGATTAAAGTTCACACAAACACAATCCCATATTGTTCCCGTTCTTCGTGCAAATTAAACATAAATTGTTCTATTTTAATAATTGAACTTATTACACAAAAGTACATTCTATCGCTGTCTATAATATTGAAACAGTGCAAATTACGTAGTAATTGAGTCATTGCAATATTACTAATAAAAACACGATCGGAAAATCCCTTTTACTGAATATTTTATCTATGCGCCTGTTAAATTATATTAAATAGTTTAATTTTTGTTTATTTATTTTTTGTTATTTTTCTTCAAGAATTGATAAAGAGTTTAATTGCAAACAAAACATTGAATCTCTTTACGAGTATTTCTTACCAGAAAATGATTTCTGCATATCAAGCTGCTTCTTCAAGTCGTTCGGTGTCGCAGACTTGACAGTCCGACACCAACACAGAACTAAGCGAAAATATATTCGGAATCTGTTGAAAAATACTTAACATTAGAACTTAGTTATTAAATTTGAAGTCTCATATGTTATAGGAATCCGAACTAATTGGTAAATTGGAAGTGAATACCAAATGTACATAATATATAACATTTAAATAACTATAGAGTGACCACAAAGGGTAGGTACAAGTTTAAAATGATTTTACAATAATTTTTCAATTATTATTGTATTTTTACGAGGCAAAAAACTACTGTTCATAAACTCAAGGACCGGAAAATATAGAGTGATCTATGACAGTAAGAATAGTCAGTCGACAAAACGTCTTTCATCTTCTTAATATATATAAGTCCAGTGTCGTGATGTTTGTTTCCAGTGAACTCCTAAACTAATGAACAGATTTTAATGGGGATTACTTCATGGAGTGTAGTTTAATCCAACTTGGGTGATAGGATAGTTTTTATTTCGATTTGGGACACATATTTATTTTTATTTCCAATATTTGTTTTATATATGGACATATTTTCTATGATAGAATTTATTGATGCCCGGTTTGACAGCTCTGATGTGAAACAATTTCATTATAACAACAGGGAGCATGTTTTACGAAATAATTCTTGAGGTTATGATATATTATTACTGACAAATTCATAAAAATTGTATTTTATTTATTATGGACAGCAAAACGTCTGCCAGGTCAGCTAGTAATTACAATTCTTTCATTAGACTAACAAAATATGCGTTCAATGATAGAGAATGAGTTCTGGTGTAAGTAAAAATACAGTGATGATGACTTTACTATTGGTAAATTTAACAGAAATATTGTATTTTATTTCTTTTAGCTACCAAGGGAGTATGAGCATTTGTCTGATTCAAAGGTATTGTTATTAATATTGTTCGGATTGTCTCGTCGCAAGGTCACAAGGGAAATCTGAAAACTGCGATGTTGAAAGTGGAACAATTGACACCTAGC
This sequence comes from Leptidea juvernica, assembly GCA_949711755.1. NCBI lineage: Eukaryota > Metazoa > Arthropoda > Insecta > Lepidoptera > Pieridae > Leptidea > Leptidea juvernica. The sequence goes on from CATIXQ010000027.1 coordinate 10,042,992, forward strand.
TGTATGGAGCCTGCGTGATAATAAACACACGGTCTCATACAATACGATAGTTTTGATATTAATAATAATAATAATAATACTGACCCACTTTTACACAAAATATCTTGTCCCAAACTAGGCATGGCCTGTACTATGGGTACAAGACAATGATATATTTAATACAATATACTTACTTAAACATATAATATCCGGACGACCGAGCCTTGCTCGGATTTTTAAGAATGTAAAAAACTTAAACAAAAAAAAACTAATTGGACATCTGGATTTGAACCAGGGTCTTCTGCTTCCCGGATCACCAAATGTCCCATCTGAGCTAGTATAGTCTTGTATATAGTGGCGAATTTTTATTTTATTACCTTTGTATTCTAATTTTATTGTAGCTATTTCTCATTAAAACACGGATAAAACTATATTTTTTTAAATTAAAAGCTAGCTAGATCGATTTATCGCCCCAGAAATCCATTGTATACTAAATTTTATGAAAATCGTTGGAGCTGTTTCCGAGATTCAGATTTTATATATAATAAACAAGGATTGCTCGTTTAAAGATATAAAATAAATATAAATAAAATAATTAATGTACTTACTTGTTACTCATCCAGTAATAAATCAGTGGATTAAACATGGAGTTGGCCATAGCGAGCCAGTAGAATGCCAGGTAGATGTGTTGAGCGAACGGTGCGGAAGCCAGCGACTGGTGGTGGTATACAAGGATGAAGTAGGCGTGGTACGGCAGCCAGCACAGAGCGAATACCATCACCACTAACACGAACATACGAACCACCTACAGAATGAATGAAACTAATTTCAAACGAGATGTAAACGGTTCCTATATGTAATAAGAGACAATTATTAAGTGTCAGCGGATGAACATAAATGAAGAATCCAATTAAGTATATTCAGGTTAGAAGCAGATCACGAATGACTTGCCTTGCTTTATATTCCAAGTACTAATTTTATAATCCTACTTTTTTTTGATTTTTCGCATTATATGAATTATTTATTTTTGTATATAATAGCCACATTCGTAGGTACTACTTCATTTACGAGCTTTCTGGAATATAGCTGTCTATTTATTTATCAATGAATTTAAATAATATTAAGACGTATTTATTTTCTGAAGGTGTCACTTTTAGTGCATGAACATGTTCTCTAACGGCCGTTCCCAATATTCAGTCTATCTCCGGTTGTGGCCTTGAGATAAAAATCGTAACTATCGTTGAATTTTTCTGTCTCAATAAACTTATCGATGGTAACTCACCTTATCCGTACACGCTGTCTGTCAATGGGAGGACATATAGCTAACCAGCGATAGAAGTTTGGATGTAAGTGGGAATTCACGCGTCCCAATATAAGGCGTTAAGAATGACTTACTGACAGTAGAAGGTAATAATTTATCTGTAACTGTAGATAGTATATTGGGAACGGCCGTAAAACTGTATGCCATCAAAAGCATAACTTGTAAAAAACCAAGTCTCGCAACTCAGTTATTCTACCGTTAAAAGATGTGAGATCCATACCAAGTCGGTCAATTTATTCAGTTCCAACTTAATTGAAGATTTTTCGTCTGTCAACGAAGTTATAATGGGTGGAAAATGGCCTGAACTTCTTTGAGAAAAGGATGGTACGACCATGCCGCTTGTTTTTGCTCGACTTAGCGGGATCACTGCCGTGCGGGGTCACTATCATGAACTTTCTTCGAACAAGTTAGATTAATTTAAATTAATTAGAGAAAATTTTACTATAGACTTTCTCGCAACATTTTGTTCTCCATTGGATTTAAATTATTAATGCGTGCATTTTGAATACAATTTCCTTATTATATTATTAATCATATTTTGTCCGATGAATATCAAATCATTTAAATAAGCTAAAGGTAAGATACTTTTTAATGTCCTACGAATAGGCGCATTAAAAGTAATTTTATGCATAGTTAAAAAAACTTGGAATTTTGAATTATCGTTATTAACCATGGTCACGGAGGTATTTGTTCGGAACAATAAACAAAACACTCATGTGCACGGTCATGAAGGTATTTGTTCGGAACAAAAAACAACACCTCATGCAGAGGGTCACGGAGGTATTTGTTCGGAACAAAAAACAGACAGCTCATGCACATGGTCACGCAGGTATTTGTTCGGAACAAAAAAC